>BGPR01009791.1:0-34357 GCA_013235015.1 Araneus ventricosus
CGAAATTTCCTATTTTTATACTTTGTGTATGAGAACGCAAAAATTAATGCAGAACAGTTTTATGAATTTGAATTTCTTTGAGAATTATAAGGTCGATATCTTAACACCAGTCATTTATGAAAACCAATAATCTTCCTGGTTTATCAGAATTTTCTTTCGTTTCCTCCTTTGAATATCATCTTTCTTATGGATTATATCTTGAATTCTTTTAATTACAACACTGAGTTTTTTCTTCCGTCATGTGATAGATGATACTAATGAAATATGAAGAACTTTTTCTGGAATATTCTATAGTATTCTTTATCATGTTATCAAACTACAATAATAAATTGCATCAAAAAAGAACATAATTTAATCTCTTTAAGTAAAGGTCGATCACTCTCGATTCCCACATGTCTGGATTCTTGCATTTCTGTTCATACACTGCATATATTAATTTAATATATCTTTTACAGATGAGTAAATTGGTAAAAAAGCGAGGCAGAAATTCAGTCACGCAATTACTTTTTAAGATCTATTGCTAGCCATGGTAATTCCAGAAATAATTTAATATGTTTCAATAAAAGTATTTATCAGTTATTAAATATTTCATTAGATTATTAAGTCAGAAGAAAAGTATATGATTTATCATAAATGTTATAAAAAAATATTTTAACAAATTTTGTTCATGACAATAAAGAATGTAATTAAACATAGTAATAAATTTTATACTTTTTAGAAAACCAATAAATTTAACATGATGAATTTTAGAAAGCAAATCGCTTAAATTGCGGCACATTACTTGGAAAAATATTTCAAATTGTAAAGCAAAACGTGACTGTTATTTGAAAAAAATATATGAAACTCACATATAACAATTGCAAATTGTATATAAAGGTGAAGATTCCCCTAAAGTGTGACACTTACAACTGTGTAATAAGAGGAAAATAGAGTGGACAAACACGATGATAATTAGCGTATGGAGGCAGACCAACCCTTCCCAGGGTTATTGTACTACTACGCTTGGAACAAAAGGCACAACCACCAAGGAAACTGGACACGACAACGATCATTGACGACCTGAGGCAGTACAAACATTAGGTATTATAAATACCCTCACTCTTTATTTTATTTCTTATCACTTCTTTTTTGATTATTTTTAATGATGTGAATGTTGAATGGAAGGAGGAATTAATGGCTGCATGAATTAATAAGGAGTAAATTAAATCAAAATGTGTCAGGAGTCGAAGATTGTTACCCCAGAGGCCGTGTGCTGCATCCGCCCACCACATCACTGTTTTTTTAACTTCGTAATATAGGTTGAAGGTGTATGTTAAATTTAGTTACTTAAAGCTGATTATGAATTTTAACAACCAATCATTTTTTATCAATGTTATCGATGGTGACTTTCAGGAAAATTAAGTTATTTTATCTTGATTTACAAGCGAACAAATATTTCAAAAAAATTAAATTATTAAATACTTTTATTTAATTTAACACGTTTCGTGTTTGTAAATTTGGAATTTTGTAATCAATTTTTGACTGACTTCTTGATGAGATAGAGTTTTCAGATTTTGCATACTTCTGTTTTCTCGATGGCGATATATAATCTTCATGTTTTCAGAACTTAATTGTCAGTTTTAATCAATTAATTTAATTTAATTTTGATTCTATTCCAGTGACGCCACCTGATAGTCAATTTGAGAAAAACTAATTTCAAGTCTTTTTAATATTTATAATAATGAATTATAAATTGAATACTAAAAATTAGATTAATTTAATATAAATTAACTTGTAAAAGCGTATACTTATAAAAGAGTGTGTTTAAATTTTTTAAAAATTAGACTTACGTCTTTGCTGGTGCTTGTGCTGCCGTATAAAAACTTACCATTCGAACAAAGTTCCTCTAAGAGAGAAATATGTTAACATTATTTTAGCAAAAAGATAATAAAAATAAAAATTTAAATTTATATATCCGTCATATACTTTCTGCAACAGCATTTCCATCTTAGTGGTGATGTAACATTTTTATCGTGCATATCCTACCAGTACTTATTTTGTCATTTTTGAAGCAGCTAAAAAATTGAAATAAACATAAAACAGCTTACAGATGAAATAAACATAAAATTTTCAGACTTGATGGTAACATAAATCAGATTTTATCGCAATCATTTTCATAATACGGGGATTTATAGGCACAGGATACTATGAGAGATGACTATTGAGCCTGTCGTATATTTTGGAATATTTTAAAGCAAACGATAAAATATATAATCTCCCGATATTTTGCTGTTAGGTCGTTCGGGTAAAGTAAATATAAAACTGACAAACTGGATTCACATTTAAAAAAGAATGAACATAATTTCAACTGAATTCTAAATTAATGATATTGTTCATTTGTCAAACATTTCTAAACAGGCGTTAATGCGAATTGCGTTTTATCACAGTATTAAAATATCATACATGATTGTAGATACTACAGTAGAACTTGTCTAAAACGAACATTTTAATTCGAATTTTTTTTTTTTTGTGATCCTGTTAACACAAGGTTAAAATATTACAATTAATTAGAATTAGTTTCGGTAAATTCGAAGTCAAAAACTAAACATCGTAAAAATTTGATTTTATTTCTGATTTTTTGTTAGCTAAATATGCTCATTAAATATGTTATCTTTTTCTTTTTCTAAACGGCTTTAAACAGATTTGATGTGAATTTTACTATTTATTTTAAAGGTTTACTGTACAATGTTGTATTAAAGTGTTATATACCTTTTATTTATTGCAATTATTTAATTAGTCATTAAAATTAATTTCAAAAAATTTGTTTAATTATATTGATTGTCATTTTTATTGAAGCTTAATTTTAATTTATTAATTGTGTGCTATTTATTAAAACTTTTAAATATTAAAAATATATCTTTCGGTATAAAAGTATATGCATTTCTTTTTCGGTATTTCGCTACATTTTTCGGTTTGATATTCATTTTTAGACATAGTCTTCTTTAATAAGAATTTTGGCATTAATCGAATATTTTTACGATGCTGTTAGCTTCGAATTAGCCACTGTGTTATGAACAAAGTGACATACTGATAATGAACATCTAGGAAAAAAAATCTCTTTTCGGCAAGCTTGAAGGCAAAGGTAGATTCCTTTACGTTAATGTTACAAAAGTCATGAAATATTACATATTGATCAATACAGACATAGCCAATGACTTTATTGTTTCTACACATTGCAATATTTATACTGTGATTTTGTTTTCATGTCATTAAATTTTTTACTATATCAAGGTTTTATTATTCCATTTTTCATTCCAAAAAGTTATGATAGATTTATCGGTCAGTATATTGGTCAATTTTTTTATATCTCAACACATAATCTTTCAACAGGTAGGAGTCATAAAGAAATAAACATCTCAGCAGTGTAAATATCTCCTAGATAACATTAAGCCAGCCTATCTGAAACAGTAACAAGAAATTGACTCTTGGCACGAATGAGGAAGGACTCTAGATTTAAAAATTAATTTATTTAATCTAGGTTACAATATAATTGTGCGAACATTACTTTGTCATATGGTAAAATCACATGACATGATATCCTTTGAGCTGGTTAGCCCATCTGCGAACTCGGCCGAGATTTTCACCGTCCTTACACTTAAACACTACTAAAATGGGCTCATTTAGAGAACTCCCTGGTTACAGAGATAATAGTCACTAAATTCTTAACATGTAAGAGAATAAAAATTATTAAACATTGTGAGTGGCAAATTTAATACGTGTGTTTAAAGCATAGGATATGAATGCAGCTAATTTGAACAGTAAATTTAAATCTCCATCGATGGTTAAAACCAAACACTCAGGCAGAAAATCCCAAACAATTTTAAAGTTAAAGAGATATTTTTCAATATCAAAAAGGATAAAGGGAATTCTTATTTAAATATCTATCATTTTTGGCTATTTTATATTGATTTTATTAAACAAATCATGGTCCCGCCATGTTTAGTTAAATATCAAATTAAAGTATTCTGTCAAATTAACCTATTATCAAATTAACTTTTAAAATTATTTGATTAATTAAAATTAACTATTTACTTAATTAAAGTTAAATAATTAATTGTTACAAAAACGTCACTAAAACCTTTTTTATGGCTCATACTATATGCCAGCAATCTTTATCTTATAATTAAATTATATTAATTTAAATAAAAGTCACTGTGGCTATGTATGTGTGTTCCACATCTCCTCCTAAAACAATGGACTGATTTCAAACAAACTTTTTAATAAGAAAAGAGAAAGGTCACCTTCAACTTTTCAAAGCCTAAAAGCTGCTTCAAAATTTCCCTTAATTAAAATTTGAGTAAGGTGTATTTCTGCAACATCTTTCATTTCCATAAATTTGTTCTCTCATTTTAATATTTTTTCAAAATTTATTTTAAACTGAATTCGTAACAATATTCTTGTTGAAGAATAATACGAAGAACTGTTTCCAGATGGAAGAATGCTAAAAGAAAATTTTAAAAGTAGACGATTTAACAATTTATATCGGGACCAGCTATTCATTTATTTTCACGCTTTAAATTAATGAATAATTAAATAGTTAATTTAATTGTTTCAAAATATTCATTAAACCTTTCATTGACATTAGTAATTGTTAACAAAATTTGAAGTACATATATAATAAATAATAACGTATGAAGAAAACGGATGTTTTTAAAAATTGTCTGGTTCAATTAATATTCTCATTTTAATTAAAAGCATTTCAGATCAGAAAAGGAATTTGCGTATTATAATATTTATACAATAGTAATTTTTACATTAAAAATATTAAACATGAAAACATTTTAATCCAGTATATCAACTTGTTACCATATAAAAAGTGAAAGTGAATGCGGTTGATGGGAACTCATAACTTCTAAGTAATTCTTGATGGCAAAAACTTTCAACATAAAAGTAGTTTGTTATGATAAGGTGATAATTCCCCTAACTGAAATTTTCTTTCTATCTTCAATCTTAACGAAGCTATGGGGAAATGATAACTGGGGTGGGGTTGTAATTGATACTCAGATCATAACTTATAAGCAATTCTAGCAGACAAAAACTTTTAGTATAAAAGTTGTTCGTTATCATAAGGTGATAATTCGCCTAATTGAAAATTTTTTTCTATCTTTAGTCGTAACAGAACTATGGGGAAATGATAAGTTAGGGAGGGGATTGAAAATGGCTTTTTAGCTCATAACTTCTAAGAAATTGTGGCTATCAAAAAAGTTTCAATGCAAAAGTTGTTTGTTGTGATAAGGCAATAATTCGCCTAATTTGAATTTTCTTTCTATCTTGAATCGTAAGAGAATTATGGGAATATAAAATTTTCAGTCCCCCACCATTTCCCCTCCCCCCTTTAAGCTGGTTAGCCCATCTGCGAACTTGGCCGAGATTTTCACCGTTCTTACAATATATCCATCGCCAGTTAAAATCTAATCAAAATTACTCTAGTTATCATGTTTACAAAATAACACGGTCCAAAGCGTTATACATGGACTTCTCTACTACTAATAATAAGGAAAAGAACATTTTGCCCTCTATTCTCATAAGTATTGTAGCTACAAGAATGAAAGAGGGTGGAAGAGACTGCAAATGACGAGAGCGTTCCAACAAGGGGTAACATGAATAGGTTAAAACGTACTTTAAGTTAGGGGGAGAGAAGGGGAAGGGTGGGAAAATCACTTTTCAGCTCATAACTTCTAAGCAATTTTAGCTATCGAAAAATTTTCAATACAAAAGTTGTTTGGTATGATAAGGCAATAATTCGCCTAATTTGAATTTTCTTTCTATCTTCAATCGTAAGGAAATTATGGGAAAATGAAAATTTCCACCACCCACCATTTCCTCCCCCTTTGAGCTGGATAGCCCATCTACGAACTCGACCGAGATTTTCACTATCCTTACAACATATCCCACGCTGGTTAAATTTAAATCAAAATTACTCCAGTTATTGTGTTCACAAGATAACATGGGAAAAAGCATTATATATATATACTAGCAGTACGCGCACGGCGATGCCCGTGGAATCAGGACTTCAACAAAATAAAAAAAAATCGCCCACAATGACACGAAAAAGTTTTCAAAACAAAATCAAAACAAACGATACACATTATAGATTTTCCCGCTTATTTTTTCCGCGATAATAACATGTAGAAAAACAGTACAGAGTACATTAATCCAAAACAATATAAAAAAATTGTTGCCCGTGGAATCAGGACTTCAACAAAATGAAAAAAAAATTCTTGAACATGACAAAATGTCTCCGAAGGTTGCACGTCACTGACCCTTCATCCAATCATGAAAGCGGTTCCAAGGCTATCGCTGAAGAAATTCGCCTCGACAAAAATAACTCTTACATCTGCCTCAGGGAATAATTTAGATTTAAAAAAAAAACGGAAAGATATTTAACCGTTCTTGTTTTAAATCAGAGAGAAATGTCTAGTTATAAGCTGAAAAAAGATTGAAAAAATGAATCTGTTAATTAGAAAGTCGATGAAGTAAATGAATAAAGCAAAATTGCAAATTTAGGTGGAAGAAACTTATTTTAATTAAAAAATCTCAACAAATATTACGTTAGAAAGTCAAAACTAACTTCATTCGAACCTGAAATGTGTCTCCTGATGCGTCTATCATTTTTTTGCTCATTACAATTATTCGAAACCAATTCTATTGATAAATTGGTGAAAAATCAACCAAACAACAGAAAAACATTAAATAAAAAATTTCTAAGATTAAATTTAAAATTTCGGCTAAGAGTGATCTTAGCCGACCATCGACTACCTGTGTACTAAATTTCGTATGTGCAAGAGCGATAGTTCTCGGACATCGGACAAACCTCATACACACGCACACAAACATTTTGCCTTTTATAAGTACTAACGCGCACGGCGATGCCTGTCGTGGAATCAGGACTCTCAAATGGAAATAATAAAAAAATCGACCTGGCAATGCTTGTAGAAAAAGTTTTCAAAAAGCAAAAGATACACATTATAGATTTTCCCTTATTTTTCCGCGATAAGAAATGTAGGAAAACAATTACAGAGTACATGTAACAAAACAATGAAAAAATTGTTGCCCGATGAGGATGCGGACTTCAACAAATGAAAAAAAATTGACTAGACAAAAAAAGCTAGCCGAGGTTATGACGTCACCCTGGAACTCATTCAAATCAATTTGAAGCTGCAGTTCCGGAAGGCTATCGCTTTGAAGAAATTCTGCCTTTCGACAAAAATAACTTTCATCTGCCCAGGATTAATTTAATTTAAAAAAAAACGGGAAAGATATTTAACAGTTCTGTTAAACAGAGAGAACATTCTAGCTTATAAGCTGAAAAAAATCGAAATAATAGTGTTATTAGAAAGTCGGATGAACAATTAAAAACAAATTCTAAAATTTGAGGTGGTGAAACTGACTATTTTAAAAAATTCTCAAAATCTGTAATTACGCTAGAATTCAAACTAATCTAATTAGACGAGCAAATCGCAGTTTTTCCGATAGTCTACTCATTTTGGCTGCTACAATTATTCGAAACCATTCACTAGGATTACAAATGGTGAAAATCAACCAAAACAATGACAAAATATTAAATAAAATTTCCTAGATTATAAATTACCTTACCATTCGGCTTAGGGACCATTCAGCACCATGCTACTCCAGTTACCAAATTTCATGGCTGCTTAAGCGCGATAGATTCAGTGGACACTCATAGACACAAACACACATCACACTACACAAATCATTGCCTTTATGTACTAGATGAATGAATATATATATACTAAATTGTACGCATCTTACCAAGGTGCCGTGACTTGGGACCCAATCAAAATAAAATCGCCCTAAATGACACGAAAAAGTTTTCAAAACAAAATCAAAACAAAAGATACAATTATATAAATTTTCCATTATTTTTCCAGGATAATAACATGTGAAAAACAGTGAGGTACATTATCAAAAACAACTGAAAAAAATTGTTGCCCGTGGAACTGGACTCAACAAAATGAAAAAAATTCTTAGAACTGTGACAAAAAAAGTCTGAAGGTTATGACGATCACTCGACCATTCATAATCAAATTGAAAGCCAAGCGTTCAGAAGGCTATCCGCTGAAGCAAAATTCTGCGCTGACAAAAATAACTTTCATCCGCTCTCAGGAATAATTGTAATTTTAAAAAACGGAAAAGATAGTTTTAACTGTCCTTTTCAAATCAGAGGAACTTTTCTAGTTATAAGCTGAAAAAAAATTAGAAAATAATAAGTGTTATTAGAAAGTCGGATGCAAACAATTTAAAAACAAAAACTAAATTTGTGAATTGAACTAGTATTTTTTTAAAATTCTCAAAATTAGTAAATTAGGTTAGAAATTCAAAACTAACTTATAAATTGAACGAAATCGCGTGTACTCTTTCCTGATGGTCTATCTATTTTATCGACTAATTAATTCGTCAATACCATTCTCATAAAATTAGAGCAAATTAACGAAACCTAAAACAACAAAAAGCATTAAATAAAAAAATTTCTCACATTAAAATTTGAAAATTTCGGCTTTCATGAGTCATTATACCAGCTTAAATTACGACTACTGTGTACCAAATTTCCTATGCTGTAAGATACGATAGATTCTGTCTGGACATCGCCGACGAAACACACACACTTTTTAAACATTGCCTTTTATAAGTATAGATAAACTTTTTAACGAAGGGTGGTTTAGGGTTCTAGTGGTGTCATGATCGGTGAAGATCTGCAGAAATTTTTCAGAAGTCGCGTCATGAGAACCATTGCAATAGGTAGAGTTCCTATAAGGAATCTACCTAAAAACATAACAAAAATCAACTAAAAGCAAAAAATCCCGGGAACAAATCAAGGCAAAAAGAATACAATGCATCCAGAGCGCGCAAAATGCGGCTGCAACTGAAATACAAAAGTAGACACAAATTATCGATGAAATGAATTAATGCTGATAATCACTCAGACAGAATATGTTTTAAGAAATTTTCATCAATCATTTTTTAAAAGAAGTAAGGATACAAGTTTTGAACAATTAACAGGAGTTAGAACCATACACATTGCTTGTCATAGCTGACGGTTTGGAATCGAATCTCATTTCCATAACTTTGACGTTTTCGATTAATTATTTAATGAAGATTTCTAGTTTCAGCTGCGATTTCCAGTTTCGATAAATGACTTTCGTTCTGGAATAAGATTTGCATAGAAAGCAGAAATTAATCTTGGAAACGGGATGTGGACTCTGAACTGCCAAACAATTCGCATGATGTCAATTTAGACAACTCCAGTTGCTTAATTTAAGAATGCGGAGCTCATTCACATTATACCATTTCATACAGTAAACATTCATGAGATATGTATATTGTAGCTTAAGGGAAGTTCATTTGCATCCATACTTCAAATTTTGAATGTTTCTTAAAATAATCACTAGATCCTGCCTATATATTAATCAGTGATTATATGCCAATTGTAGGAATAATATTCTATTTAACACAATAAACATAAAAAAGTTTTTGCAAACACGTTTTATCAGTGTGTCAAAATGTAAAAATAATATTTCTGTAGTAACAAATGCGCCTGCGCAGTAAGTACAGCGCCACCTATGGTTGTAAGGCGCCGACGCAAAATTACTCAGTTTAGAACTTTGAATTGGAGGAGTGAACAATGCAAAATGCCCTCATCCTAAAAAACCTTTATAATTGTTAGAATTACTGTAAATATGTAGTGTGCGTGCTTAGTGCTTGTAATAAAATCTTAAATGTTTCAAATGCTGCCCTTGTTATTTTGGCTTCCAAATTGGAGCCAGATATTTAGACACACTGCTATACTATTCAAAATTTGGAGGTCAAATCAAAAATCATTAAAATAAGGATCCATCTTTTAGCATCTTTTATTGTTGTTCAAATATTCTTGGAAGAGCATTTTATCTTGTAGATATGAAGTAAAATTCTCTTCCCCAGGCAATTTTTTAAAAATTTAATTATACATAATGAGTCTCGAAAAACATCTTAAAGTACGGGCAGTTTGAAACAAAAGAACCTGCTTTAGTTAAAGGTGAATGTTATGCAATTCATTAATTTCAAATGAAGAAGGAAATACTGCACTCTCGAAATTTTCTGCCAGTTTCCTTTTCTAAGATGGCGACTGAATCTTTATTTTATTCATCTGCTTGTTGATTTAAATTCATGAGTAGGTGAATTATTGCCCATAGTAACTGTAATTTCTTTGGCAAGTTTACTTTTCTTTATAGTTATGTTTATACATTTTACTTTATTTGAAGTTATGGGAGTTATTCAAAAAAATAAAATGACTGAAAAAATAAATTTTTGTAGTACAGCTTTGGAATATGAATTTCTTAGAATACATGTTGCAAGAAATATTTCATCTGAACTTTTTGTTTTGCCCAAAGTAAAATATTATCAAACAAATTTTTTTTGGAGTGTTAAAAAATTATGAGCTTCTAAAGTGAATAATAGTTGGTAAAAAAACCATTATCAGAATATTTTTTGAAGTTTTTTAGGATTTGAATAGCAAAATTAAAATAATACTAGAGGTAAACGAATTTTACTTATTTCCTATTCTGGCCTGTGGAGAAGGGAAAATAAATCTGTGTTGCTTTATTGAATAATGCATACTATTTAAAATTAAATACGTGAGTTTCATGTATAATTTTGATTGCTGAAAAGATTGTAATTTTTAAAAGCATGAAAATTCGTGTGTTTAATTGAAATAATAATAAATATTAACTAAAACCCAGTTTCAGGAACTTTTAAAAATTTCTTCTCGAAAACTGCTGTAACCGCAGCGAATTATTATATTTGTCGAAGAATTTTTCCTTATTGATAAAAAACAAATGAAACCTTTCGAAAACGGTAATTTCTCGTCAAAAACACATTTTTAAGAGCTTTATTTTCTTCTTGCCCAGGCAGTAGCCTTTTGCTGATTTATTGGAAAGATTTAGTTTTTAGTATCTACGTAAGATAACATGTGGCAACACCATTCCATTGTTTTTCTTGTGTATTTTTACATCCATTAATATCGTTTTTACGGGGAAAAATAAAATGCTGAAACCCTTGAAAAGGTTAAGTTAAATAAAAATATATAAATAAACCATGCAGAAATAATAGAATCTCTTTTCCTTGCTTCGTTTTAAAAATGTTTCTTTATTGAAATTTTTCAAAAAAAAATGCTTTAAATTGTCCAAATTCACTAGACACGGTGAAACTCTTGTTGATTTCATAATAGCAAATGGTAAAAGTGATGTTTACATTTCATCTTTAAGCTCTTTTGATTCTTCATTTTTGGCTATATTCTAATTAGGTAACACATTCTTTTTTTGTGGGAGCGAGCTGATTTGGATAAAAATTTGATACACATCTACAATTCTAGTAATATAACCATATGCCGTATTTCAACTATCTGACATATTGCGTTGTTGAGTTAACGTGTTCAAATGCACAAGAAAGGACGAACAGACAGAATTTTCGTCTACAATTTTGGCGCAACGTGTTGACGATTGCGATACCTGTTCTTTCATGTTTCGTAAACGAGAATTCAGATTAATACACTTCCAATGAGATATAGATGATTACAATACTTAATCTTTTATGTTTTGTATACGAGAATATTTGTTTTTAGAGTGAAAGGACAAGCGAATTTAGTTCAAAATTTGAAAAAAGTGGAAAAAGTGGAAAAAACATGAAAAAAGTGGGTAAGTGATGGTTAATTTTACTCTGATAAAAAATAATAAAGTTTAAGCAGTCTAATAAAATGAACATGTAGAATAATAAAAAAGATGCAAGGCCCAGTCATATTTTAAAGTTTATTTTACTTTCTTAATTATATTATTTTCTTCTTTCACATAGTTATAAAATTGGGCGCAAGTCATTTTAAAATTATAATGACAAATCAAAAGCCATTTCTTTTGTCCAACCAATTGAGTTGACGTATGGGAAAATATTTTCTCCACATTTGTATTGTGGGCTGGCTTTATTAGACAAGACTTCTGATCAATATACTTTGTATCTGCAAAAGACTTCAGCCATTTCTCTTCCATACTCAATTTTATAGTTGCTTCGAGGTTTTGTTTGTTATTATTTTCTCTAAATAATCTTAAGAGAAAAATAGTATCAATAGTCGGTGTCTCACGCAGAGTTTAGGGAGAAAATGGGACCAAAACGGGACAAATAGTAATATGGAACTGAGTCGCGAAATACAGTGACAGTCCCATACATACGGGACGTTTGGCAGCATATAAATTGCATACGAATCTTCATCCGCCTAGCACGTTGAGTGTTCAGGCCATCGTGTTCGCTGACACTATAACGCATAAGCGCAGCAATGTGACACACATAATTCCAAAAATGGGTTTTAGGGGGATTCGGAAAGGTTTCAAAGAGGGAGGCATATCAAAATTCCGAGGTCGAATTTTTGAAGATTACAAAACTTTCTATTTTATATTTCGTTTACGTGGAGGTAAAAGAGTGTTTGTAAAAGTTAATCTCTGGTAGTTATTTTTAAGACACACAGAGAAAGAGCGAGAGGAGATTTAAATATACTTCTTCGTAGAAATTGTAATAGAAATTTTAATTCGGAATAACACGACAGTACGAAATCCACCAACATTTTGCAGCAGATGCAAGTGATATTCTTATCCAAGTAATTAAGTTCAAAGCAAATTAAGATTCTCTCCCTTTTCTGTGAACGAAACAATGAAGCATCTATTAGTAAATAAATACATTTAAAATGACAAAGTGAAAACACACATTCTTTAAACGAGAAACAGAGGAAGTTTTATTGAATCCTAAGGGTTTAATATTATTTGACAAACCAAGATTTATTGCATAGGTTATACATTAGGGCGAAGCAAGCTAAATTAATTATGTAGTCTCACGTGGTCAATTATACTCAAGCTAGTTACTAAAACTCATCAGATTAATTATCCAAACATGTAATTTTGCTGAGAGATGCTTAATTGATATTCACCCTTCAACTAATTTTGTGTTCTTCGTAATAAGCATAATTGCTACAAATAGTTTCTTAAAATGTATTGCTTTTCTTACTTTAAACAATGGGTGACATTTTGTCCGAATACCTAGTTCTGCGACATAAAATCATACGAATTCAGGACTGGTTATATAAGTGTTCGGAATGTTTCTGATTATAATTTTGTCTAATCATCAAATTTTTACCACGGTATATTTTTCCTGAACATAACTTTTTGCGACTGAAGTTTCCTGCAACATAATTTACAGCAGAAGTTCGAGTTATAAAGGAAGAAGAATATATCTGAAAAATATTTCAATCATTAAATGGGCATACATTTTTGCTTTTGCTTTCGTTATTTCTATTTATTTTGAAAAAGTAAATAAAATTCTGGTTGAAGTTGGTTGGTTTTCCATAGAAAATAGTACGGTTTCAGTCGTCTAAGCGTACGATTTATTACTTAGACAACGAAACACATAGCCTATAAATAGTTGGCATGCATATACATTTAAATTGGTCCTATAATTTATTACCAGCCTTTAAAAAGTTACCTACATTGCACAAAGAAAGGAATTCTATACATTGTCTAGACATTCTATACAATGCCGGATTGTGTAAAGCAATAATTAATCTTTTAAAAATGCAGAATTAGAATTTTTCTCTGATATCTTCTTATATTTCAACACGTGTAATTTGGAGTTAAAACCTAATTGATCAACTGCGTCTAATTATATCATTGTCTTGGCATAATTTCATTGTAATGATAGCAAAAAGATAGTCGTTTGGTATTTCAAGTCACCATGACTAGAATAATTCTAAGAAAGATTTTCAATTAGTTTACTCATGTATAAAACATAGTCCACGATGAAAACAAAAACCAACCACCATACATCTTTTTCGGCAATTTCTTCCACCCATCCCTAACATTCAATCCTTTCTTTCCGCGGATTTGTCATCCTCCATCATCTGTTGATCCTTCTCGTATACAGAACACTTCTTACATAACGCCCGAAAAGAAGGAATTTGTATTCAGTCGACGTTCGAAAAGGAAGCGAAAAATGGATTCATCCGCACAGCAAGAAATCATTGTGAAAACTATTTCGTCCTCTGATGTTCGAAATGTATGTCCGTCTGCTGGAGAAATCCTTCGCGTTTATGGCGGCATTCGGGAGAGCTACTCTCTTCATATTGAATTGTGGGAGAGGAAATCCTTAAGGGACAGAATTTTGCGCTTCTGAAGAACTTTTTAAGCGGTGCTTCTAGTAGGTGATGAAAGAATTTGAGTGTTTCTAAAGCCAAGCAAAATTGGGAGAATACTATTTTGCGTTTCTCTCTTTTCTGTATATGAAGTATAGAAAGAGGTACAATTGTAATCGTCAAAAAATTCGATCTCGAGATTTTTATGAATCTCCACGTTTTATACCGTTATGAATCTGAAGAAACGAATTTTGGAATTATGACTGTCTGTCTGTGAACACGATAACAAAAAGGAAGAAATTATACAAAAGAAATTCGGTATGTGGACTTTTCACAAAAATTTAGATGTCTATTTTGGACGAAATCTGTCGAAAGACATTCTGTCTATCTGTTGGTCAATGGGCATGTGAACACAATAACTCAAAAAGGCAGCGAGATTCATGGATGAAATTTGGTATAGGATTTTATCGCTAGAATCGTAGATGTCAATCATAAACTCACTGCAAGTTTATTCGTGAATATGTATAAGAGATAACTCAAAAAGTCCACAAACTAGATGCATTAATTTTAGTAAGGTCTTTACGCCAGGATTGTAGATTACTGTCAAATTTGGTAGCTATATGGTTGAAAAGAAAAGGCTCAGTATTCGATTAACTTCACTAAATATTGAAATGCCATACCGAGCAAATATATGATAATGTCGAGGGGAGATCTCTACCACTAGTTGTTGAAAAAGTCGTAAATAAAGAATAAAAGAAACATCGTATAAGTAACAAAAAAAGCAAAATGAGGAAAATAAAAAATTAATTAATCACATAATAAACAGCAAATAATAAAAAAAATTAAGTGGATCAAATTTATATCTATATATATATAAAACTCAACGTATGTATGTATGTACACTATATGCCCAAAAGTATCCGGACACTTGCAGATTTTCACAATTTTTAGAATTTCTCAGGAATAAGTTAACTGACTGCTTTAAAACTTCGGGAATGTGAAGAATAGACAATAACTCGCATTTTACATTGAAGATTCGGCTCTGAGGGCAATTAGGGGACCGTCTACAAACTGATGAAGACGAAACCGTTTTTGGCCCACCTCGCTTTAGAGAATACTGATAACAAGATGAAACTTTCAGAAATGGTAATGTATAATGTGTGTAATATTTACAGGAATTTTCGTAAACTCAGCACAAATATTTGGGAAGATATAAAGGTTTTCTTAAAAATTCTAAAATTTTCCCACCTGTTTTTTGCTTATAACGTGCAGAGATTTCTGTTATATTATACGAAACTTACAGAAAAGATGACAATATGTTAGAAAAGCACTTTGTAAATATTTGGAAAAGAACATTTGTATATTACAGGAATTATGAGCATTTTTAGTAAATAATGTTTTACTGCGCATGCGCGAAACGTAGTGTAATTATATAATAAAATTATATAGTGCAATTTATATAATAAAATTCAGTTCAATATCATTAGTATTCAGAAAGATATCGGCATTACAACGAGCAGAATTTTAGCTCCTGTCGAATAGAAGCTAAAAGATGAGGGGTTGCACACAAATTGATATTTTTTAAACTTATATCTTTAAATAGTTATATTGAATTGTATAGTTGTTAGAGTGTGCTGAATACCCAAGAACACATCTAATATTCGTAACGAATAAAAAATATATATGTAGAATTATTAAAATATTTTAAGAAAAGGAATTAATTAGATAAAAAATCGTTTCGCCATAAAATAAATATATTTAAAAATATCGTTTGGCCGTAAAATTGCAGTATGTAACTTTTAATAATCATGTAAATAATATAATTAAAGTAATAAAATTTTTGTTATTTACAGTGCCTAATTTGCTGGAATTTAAGTTATGCACGTAATTGATAGGTCTTCATGGGTATTCAGCAAATTCTAACCACTAGACAATTCAATATAACTATTTAAAGATATGAGTTTTAAAAATATCAATTTGTGTACAACCCCTCATCTTTAGCTTCTCTTCGACAGGAGCTAAAATTCTGCTCTTTGTAATGTCGATATCTTTCTGAATACTAATGATATTGAACTGAATTTTATTATATAAATTGCACTATATATCTGGCTTTAAAGTTGTGAAAGAAAAATTACACTACGTTTCGCGCATGCGCAGTAAAACATTATTTACTAAAAATGCTCATAATTCCTGTAATATTCAAATGTTCGTTTCCAAATTTTTACAAAATGCTTCTCTAACATATTGTCATCTTTTCTGTAAGTTTCGTATAATATCACAGAAAACTGCACGTTATAAGCAAAAAACAGGTGGGAAAATTTTAGAATTTTTAAGAAAACCTTTATATCTTCCCAAATATTTGAGCTGAGTTTACGAAAAATCCTGTAAATATTACGCACATTATACATTACCATTTCTGAAAGTTTCATCTTGTTATCAATATTCTCTAAATCGAGGTGGGCCAAAAACGGTTTTGTCTTCATCAGTTTGTAGACGGTCCGCTAATTGCCCTCAGAGCCGAATATTCAATGTAAAATGTGAGTTATTATCTATTCTTTACATGTCCGAAGTTTAAAGGCAGTCAGTTAAACCATTCTGGAGAAATTCTAAAAAATGTGAAAATCTGCAAGTGTCCGGATACTTTTGGGCATATAGTGTATGTATGTATGTATATATGTTTGCTCCAGGATCACTTCCAAATAGCTAATCCAATTTTGATGAAACTTGGTACAAATGTTCCTCATTAGTCGACTTGAAGTACCGTAGGGGTAAATACGCCCTACCCCAAGCCCTCGGGGTAGGGTAGGGCAAAGACTCGAAAATATATATTACTATTAGGCCGATTGACGAGCTTGGCGATTTTGGTGAAACTTGGTAAGCAGGTTCCTTACTAATTAGCTGATGTAAAGTACTGTAGGGATAAATAAGCCCTAACCCAGTCCCTCAGGGTAGAAAGGGCAAAGTCCTCAAATACATGTTTCTAATAGGCCGATTGACTCGCTTGACGATTTCGGCGGTTTGGGCGATTTTGATAAAATTTGGTACACGCACTTCTAATTAGTCAACCTTAAATACCATTGGGGTAAATAAACGCTAATCCAATTCGTCAGGATAGCGTGTGACAAAATATTTAAAATACTGTTACGAACATGGAAAGCCGCTTCCCATCAATGTTAGTCTTAAGTTTGGGAAGAGAGTGGAGCCATCGACCCCGACCTTGGCAACCATTTTGGTGACAAAATGTAGGATCTAAAAAATACTAGAATTTTCTCGATATCTCTATTAAGAGCCGAGATTCGGATTTATCCCGATGATTTCATGTGACGTCATGGGTCGTACTCGGATCACAGCAGAGAGTTTTCTCCTCTTGAAGGTGTGTTGAATCGTCTTTGAACTTTGAAAGTGTTCATAGACAGATCGTCTTTGGAGTTGTATCTGCAGTGTGAGCTAGTAAGCTGATAGTGCGATACTGAAAGTGCTGTTAATGTTATTAATTAGTGATTTGCACTTGGTTTGTGTTGAGAATTTGTGCAAGTGCTGTTTTTCCTGTTACCTGTGCTTCGTGTTTTCAAGAATATTCGTGAATAAAGCGTCTTTCTCCATCATCCTTTTTGTTGGGCTCTTTTCACCATACACACACCGAGCGAATTTCGTAACAATAAGTTTAATAAATGGGAAGATTGGCATGAAACTTTATATAGCTGGTTCAATTTTGATGATACTGTGCACATATATTCTTCATAGGCTGGCTAAAAGTAGTGTATGGGTAAATAAACGCTAATCCAATTCCACAGAGAAGAGTGGAGCAAAACCTTCAAAATACCGATTGGGACGATTTACATTCTCTTAGATATGGCTGTTGTTGAAATTCGGAACATATGTTTCTCAGTGGCTGATTAAAAGAACTCTATGGGTAAATAAACGTGAAGGTAGGGTGGGTTTAAGTCTTTTGAATAATACATCTAACAAATGGGCTGATTGACATAAAAGTTGATATGGGTGGGGCAATTTTGATAAAACAGGGTACATATGTTCCTCACAGGCTGACTAAAAGTAGTGTATGGATAAATAAACGCTAATCCAATTCCTCAGATTAGGGGAGGGGTTACAAAATCGTCAAAATACATGTAAACTCTTGAGCCGATTGACATGCTGTTAAACATGGCTAAGGCGATTTTGATTAATTTTTGTACTTATACTTCTAATTAGCAAACTAAAAATATTGTAGGGGTAAATAAACGCAACGTGATCTCTGAGATAAGGGTGAGACAAAGTCGTTTAAATGCATTCATAGGCAAATAAAAATATAAATCATAGGCAAATAAAAAAATAAATCATAGGCAAATAAAAGATCTTTAGGGGTAAAGAAATACTCATCCAGAACCTCAGGTAGGGTGGAGCGAAGACATTGGCCGATTGACACGAAACTCGAGACTGCTAGAGTGATTTTGATGAAACTTAGCAAGCATGTTCCACATTAACCGACATGAAGTATTGTTGGGGTAAATACGCCTTAACCCAGTCCTTCAGTGTAGGTTGGAGCAATGTCTCCGAAATTCATGTAAAAAATATACTGATCGAAATGCAACTTAATTTGCAGGTTTCAATAATGTCGAAATAAAAATATGGAGGGGTTAAATCCTTTTTAGTCAATCCTTTAGGATGATAACTATCGATATTTATTTAGACCGGCTGGGGCAATTTTGTCGAAGTATGTTTCATTAGTTGATTTAGACACTTTAGCCCATTTTGGGAGGTGATGGTGTATGATACAATTTGGGAGGGGCGGCGTATAGAGTACGCCAGGTCGTTTTTTCCACCTTCTGCTTCAAATTTCCACCCATTTTTCTTAGTTTATTACTTTACTACGTTAAGAAACCATAATAGAGAAATGGAGAAAATAAATGACACATGAAATAGAAAAAGAAAAAAATGTATTCGGCATATATAGAATAAACAATCATCCCTATTAACACAAAGTGCTCTACAATATTCATACGGTAACTTTACGATGTTATGCGGCATTCGGAATAGAACATCGTGGAGATATCGTACAATTTCTTGTGTTAATAGGGATCTCCCTCGTAAGGACTCCGATTTTTTGTCGATCGTAAATTGGTCATCAACTGTATAAAATTCCTGGTAGTTTCCATTGAAAGAGTCGAAAAATCCTCTCACTATATATAATTTATAAGATTTCCTGTCTGTGTCTCTCTTCAGAAAGCACAATAATTTTTCTTTCCATACTTGGAGGGGTGACGTACAGAAATCGCTGACGTTACCCGAGCACCAAATATGTTTAGAATGGTTGAATATGCTACAGAATTGAAGTTAATATGGATACTATGGTTCGCAATCAGTTGCTGAGAATCGTGGGAGATACTATCGTCGGAACTCACATTTTATAGTGAAGATTCGGAGACGTGGGCATTGATGGAGATGACCAGAAAGGGATGAAGGCAAAAATGGAGTTTGACCCATCCAGTTTCACAGAAAACTGATAATGAGATATAACTTTCATCAATGATTATGCTAAGTCATCAATGATTACAGTAATATTGAATTTTATGAAAGTTGAATAGCCTGAATACTCATGTATACGTATAACTTACATACATAATTTAAATTAGAGTTCGACGATTACTATTCGAAGATTCAAGTTTAAAAAATATCAGTTTGTGTAAGAACCCTCATCATTTAGCTTCTCTTAGAGTGTACCGAAAATTCATCAAGTGTCAATACCGATATCTCTCTGAATACTAACGGCATTGAACTGGAATTTTTATATAAGTTGGCCTATATATCTGGCTCTGAAGTTATGAAAGAAAAATTACGCTACGTGTCGCACATGCGCAGTAAAAATTATTTACTACACATGCTTATATTTCCTGTAATATTCAACTTTTAATACAGTGCTTCTTTTATATATTGTCAAGTATTCTGCAAGTTTCGTGCAATTCAGTGACAAAGTCTACATGTTACAAGCAAAAAACATGCAGAAAAATTTGGAATTGTTAAAGATAACCTTTATATTTTGCCGAATATTTGTGCTGTGTTTACGAAAATGCATGTAAATATTATGCACGTCAAATATAAACATCGATGAAAGTTTCCTCCTTTTTCGCCTTCACTCCTTTATGGTTTCCCACCTAATTTCCCTCGTGACCGAATCTTCACTGTAAAATGTGAGTTTCGAAGATGGTATGTCCCACGATTCTCAGCAACTGATTGCGAACCATAGTATCCACATTAACTCCAATTTTGTAGCATCTTCAAAATAGTGCATTATTTTTGGACACCAGTGTGATATTAATAAGTATTATTTATGAAAAAAACCTTTTTTTTCTTTCAAAAGACTTTGACCTGAATAAGACCGGGTAAAACCGGGTATTTTGCTAGTGTGATAATAAATTTTGGGGGATAAGTATTTTGATTATGAAGATTGTGATTGTGCTTTTGTTGCTAGACGTAAGAATAAGTCATAGAGTAACATTTACTAGAAATAAGTCATAGAGTAACATTTACTAGAAATAAGTCATAGAGTATAATTTACTGATAATACAGTTTAGATAGCACACATAAGTAATACAGTTTCACGTTATGATGATATAAATCATATCATTGTCAAGTGGAGAGAGTAAACGCTCTATGCTCAACGAAAATGAGAAGCAACACTTTTCAATGTGAAAAAGTTGATTCAGAGCCATAAACATGAAATGTTCATTAAATATCATACTAGATGAAAGGCTAGATGGCAGATACTCCTCCCGCCCAGATCAGTGCCTTACGCTCTCTGCGTAGGTTGTTTCGAATTAGGCAAACAAATAAATAAATATTATATAACAGTTTTAAAAACATTACGATTCAATTCACATACTTTGTCTCCAAATCCCCAAATTTGTTGTCAAAGTTTTAGAATAATACATTAAAAAAACTTTAAAAAATATGGACAAGAAAATTTTTACATGTTATTTTCAAACTTAAAACGCTTCTTGATAACTGAAATATAAAAGTCAACAGTTATATATATATATAGTTACAAAAATTGTTCCGGTGCGTGTATGTGAATGCAGATTAACAAGCAGGATTATAAAAAAAATAAATGTATCTTTATTCCACGAAGATTTCAGCAAAACACTAACGTAGCACAGATAACAAAACTGAACTGCACTTGTATAAATCTTCAACAGAGATCACCAATCAATCTCTTTCTACACAACACTTTCAGTCGCGCTCAAAGATTTCTTAGTTCACCAGCTTGCTTGCTGTCCAAAGTGCAAGTAACTACTCTTGCTTTGAGAGCTTGTTTTTATACTTTTTCAACAGAAAGTGACGTCATTACATAGGAAATGATGTATTCTTAGGAAGGTTCAGGAAATTACTGACTCCCAGTAGAGATATGTCCACAGTTCACGATTTTTCTAGAAGATTGCTTTTGTCGCCAAAATGGTCCCCAAATTTGTCGCCAAGGTCGCCACATTTGTCGTCAAGTCGCAAGACGTTGACGCCAAGATTAGCATATCAGGGAAACAACTTTACAGCTTTGTTACAATACATATACAAGGTGTCCCCAAAAAAGTGGAACAAGCATTTATTTATAGACATATACTTCCAATTACAAAGTTTCATCAAATATGGTAGGAATTTATGTGAAAGCACTTTGGTTTCTGTGGAAGTTGAAAATAAAAAATTAAGAAAATGAGATGTTTATACGTTCCCCTTAGAGCAAAAGTGTCAATGAGTAAAATGTTCCTCTCACACTCATCTACGTATAAACTGTACTACGTATTACCCTTCACGATTCTATCTGCAAGACTTGCAGAGATATACTAATTTTTAAATTTAAAGGGGTTGCTTGCAAATTTATATAGATATATTTACTGAATAAATGCAAATTTATTCAATATAGAAAGGCTTCGAAATGCTAATATATGTCTAGTACTACATCATCCAGTCATCATAGATTGAAAAAAATTTGCCAATGACACATACTGTCACGCAGTTTCGTTGGTAGATAGTTGCAATTATCAACTTGTTAAGGAATGAAAGGACAACTTAAGAAAATAAAATTTAACGTATAACAGGAAAATACACTAATATCGGGCAAGAATATTGTTGCGAAGTTGTAAAATTGTTTCCCTGATATGCTAATTTCTTGTCTCGGAGCAGGTAAACTGTCACTGCTGATATATCACCGTTGATATTTTTTGAAGATTCGCAAGCTGAATTATTTTTGTAAATAATTCAATTAATGTATTATTTGGCTATTTTTTAAATTTAACTAGAGATATCAAATACATTATTTTTCCTAATTATGCCAGTTTAATAACTTATTTAAATATGTATATTATCTATAAAATGTGTAATGGGAAATAGAAAATAATGTCGTATGGAAAAGTAGTGTAAGTCAGTAAATTTATCATATATCTCTGTAAATTTTGAAGATAGAAGATTGCAAGTTTGTACGTGAATCGATGAATGTAAGAGAAACATTTTACTAATGAACATTTTTGAAGTATTAAAATTTAATTTTTGTAACTTTTTATTATCAATCCCTTTAGAAAGCAAAGTATTTTCAAACAAAGTCTTATTTGATGAATTGACTTTGTAATGGAAGTATATGTTTGGAATCAATATTTAAAGAAAGAAACGCTTGTTCCGCTTTTTGGGGCTACCCTGTCTATATATAATGTTAATTATTATACCATAAACAGTAAAAAAACCCAGAAGAAACAAAATCAAATTCTAAATACTACGTAACACTTTAAATTATATAATCCGGAACCAAAACCACAGAACAAATATAGCAGCAAATTATCACAATACCTGTTTCACGCTATTGTTTAGTATCAAAATAGCGGAATTTTAATGTCTTTTTCGCACACAATTATTACCTCACTTCAGTTACTTTAAACTCGAGCAAACCATTTATGCTCCGGATATAAACTCCCTTTCCATTAATGGAAACATTTAAATAAGGTTTTAACAACTGTTTTAATTACATCTGATTCCGCAACGTTATCGCGAGGGGAAACAATTTAAAACGTGGGGAATTCTTTTCCTAGCTGAAAGCTTTAGTTTCTAGTTAATGAGATCTATGTCATTGTTTCAACATGCCTGGAGGAAACTGAAGAACTAACTTTATCAAATAATTGAACTTTGATTTTTATTTCGATACATGTAAATAATTCATAACAATTTTTGCAGAAAATAAGCATTTTATGTAGAAAAAATATACATTTTGAGATGATTAAAAATTATTGCTTGCATTATCATCATCATCAATATAAAGGAGCTTATTTTCTGTGCATGTATGTATGTATTACGTACCTAAACCAAATTTGGCACTGTGATAGGTTAGCATGAGTGGGAGCTAACGCCGAAAAAATTATTTTAAAATTCGAATTATATTTTTATTATTATTTATTTAATGTTAAGTGGTTGCTTATTTTCGCGAATTTCCTGCAAATATTGTCATGGGAGAACCGTAATTTTTATATCACTGTAAAGTTTAGAATATCCTTGTTCTAATAAGAGTGATTTAAAGCTGCTGGATAACTTTCCTGAATTACAACGATTTTTTTAAGTTTTCGGAAACGCCTTTCTTTCGCAAATTATTCACGTCCCGCGAGACGAAATATTATGCTTCCATATTTTAATTCATTAAACATCGGAAAAAATTATTCCTGCATTTAACTCTCTCTCTTTTTGTCTTTTGATATTTTATTTTGCAACATGTATACTTGGTAACATTTTCTTCGTTCTCAAGATTTTTAATTTAATATTTTTAATCAGCAACACCAGGTAAATTATGTATACTGTAATTGCAGATTGTAAAGTTGTGCAGTATTGTGTACGGCATATCGTTAAAAGAGAGAGAGAGAGAGAGTTTAAAAGAAAAGTTCTTTTTCTAAACTTCCAGTAACCATATTGTTATAAGCTAATGAAAAGGACAGATTTGAAAGTTCTAGTTCAACAAAAAAGGATTCAAAGGAGATTGACGCTTGTTGGGGAAAGTTAGTGACATTATTTGTAGAAAAAGAAACGGAGGGTGGCGTATGAAAAAACTTGGATCTCGAGCAACGCCGGGTTATCCTCCAGTTTTGTTATAAAGTCGAAAAGAGAAAAGTTAACATATGTTTGTATACATAGTTTTCTCTTATTCAAATACAACTAGGGAATAGGCACATATTCCCTGAAACTAGCCGAAGATTTAAACTATACTTTGCATTTGAATACATAAAGAAATTAGTTTTTTCGCCTTTTGTTTGTTTCAAAATTAATACCTCGATTTCAATAAAGCAGAAGTTTTAAAAATAAATTACGCTCTTTGAAATGATATCCACTCTAATGTGCAGTATATGACGTCTGTATCAGCATTATAATTATATTTTTAATAATCTGTACATTTAAAAAGCTTCATACACCTGGTCATCAAATTGCTTGATATGGTGAGAATTTTTTTTTAATTTCTTGAACGCCAAAATTGTAGATCTCTATGAAATTTTGGATGAAATCCGTGAATTTTTTTCATCCATTCAAGTCGAAAAAAATGAGGCGTGTCATTCATGGATGTTCCAAAGTTTGTTTTAAGATATGCTCGCAGAATTCTACCCACCCACCCTCGTCTTCCCCTACGCGGGGGATTTCGAGTTTCATTTCAACTCTCGACGCGAGGTCTCAATGTAGACAGATCCTTTGATGTGCCGCTACCTTCGCATCGAGGTCCCAAATTGGAATAGGCGCATGACATGTTGGATTTTGAGTTCGTTTGTATTCCAGCATTGCTATTCCGCTACGCCAATTTCTATCGGTTTTTAAAACTGACGATTGCTTTTTCCTTCCCGCGTTCCAAAAATTGGAAGAGATATGAATGGCTTGATATGCGAACACGTGGCAACGAGCACCGGAGTCAGTTTTCCGCTGATTCAATGAAAACCTTGCAGCACCACATCAAAGTTACTGAATTTATGTTTCAACTAGTTGCTGTTCGGGATAAAAATGTTTGAACTAAAATAAGGGTGCTCGAACTAAAGTAAGGGTGTTTGAACTAAACTAATATATTCGAGCCATTCGAGGCCTCACAGATGCATAAAACGGTTGCTGGCTACAAAAGGTGGTCAGACTTTGATAAAGTAAAAGCAGTGACAGAATAATGACCTAGAAACATCTCTCTGATCAGGGTTTGACTTCCCTCTTTGGTTTTGTGACACAGCAAATTTCAATGTACTGATGTTTATGTATTCAATTGGAGTAATGCTTTTTACTATGCATTTGTGATGAATTAAAGATTTGTGTTACCGTTAAGACTAAAATTATATTCAAAATTTGTGTTATTGTCAAGACTAGAGTTATAGTCAAGATTTGTGTTATATTTCACTATTAGTCCAGTCAATGAAGGAAAAAAAGAAAAAAAAAATGGTGTAGTTTTGAAATTTAGTACAGTTATTGGAGGTAGTGTTTTAAACGACATACTAAAAGTTCCCGCCGGTGGGGGGTTCGCCGGGGGTTTAAAGGGGGTCGTTTTCAGTTCTTATTAAATATCTAGAAAACAACGGGTTCTAGCGAAAGACATTCAGTTAAAAAACCAAACTACATAAAATTTCCTACAAAAAAGTCCCAAGTTGTTTTTGCAGCATCAATATTTTAGAAGATAAGGGAAATTCAAAAGTGAATATTTCTTAAATTCCTTAATGTAATGGTAAATTCAATTATAAGTGCTGAATCAACAACCCTTAGAAAAACCTCATGCGCATATAATAATTATACAAGAGTAGTATTGTATGTGTGTAGAGTGGGGGGGACTGACAAACCTATTTGATGAACAGTCGTGTTCCTTTCCTCCCCTCACATGTGTTGCCTTTAACAAGTCTCCTTCTACTCGTAGTCAAGTCAACGATTTGTAAATTTTAAGAAAAAGAAGTAGTTTTGAAATTTGGCACAGTTGTTGGAAAGACTGCCCTAAACGATATACTAAAAGTCCCCGCCGGTGGGAGTGCGAGGGTACAAAGGGGAGGATTTCTCAATTTTTCTTAAATTTCTCGAAAACTATGGGTTTTAGCGAAAAACACTTAAATTTCCTACAAAAATTGTCCTAAAGCTTTTGTACTACCAATAGTTTAGAAGATAGAATGGGATTTAAAAGTGAATATTTCTAAAATCCTTATTGTAATGGTAAAATCAATAAGAAATACTGAATCAACAATCCTCAGAAAAACCTCATGCCTATATAATAATTATACAAGGGTGGTATTGTATGTATCGAGAGTAGTGGTGGTGTCAGGGGGTGGGGCGGCAAACGTATTTAATGAACAGTCGTGCTCCCTGCTTCCCCTCCACAAGATCTCTTCCACTCAGTCTTTTGGTTTAATTAACGCATCAAATCAGTGTATTTAGATAATATAATCTAAATCTACATATCTATGCTGAGTATGACTTATAAGCTCGCAACCAATCTGTCGCAGTTCAACAGGAACATTTTCCTGCCAATGAAAGGGATAAGCCCAGGGTCATTCAATTACTAACACAGAAAATGGCTGCTGAAGGAATTGAAACGAGAGTCGCTACAGGAGATGCTGATACTTATACTCGAGATGTGGGTTAGAGAAAGCAATTTCTCATGCTATTGTTGCTATAATAGGGTAAGAAGTAGACCTAGTCGTGTTACTGATTGCTTTGGCACCACCAGAAAGTAACATTTATTTTATGAAGCCTGGCAAGAGAAAAGTCGAATCTAAATTATTTTCTACAAGAAAGCTCCAAAAAGAACTTTCTTTTCTCCAAACCATCCTCCTTCTCCATGCATTCAGTGGATGCTACATAACATCAGCTATTTAAAGAAAAAACACTATAGTTACATTGTATAAAAATAAAATGAGTCAGATGAAAAACATTGCTGACATCTTTTATAATCCCTCATCAACACCAGATGCTATCTCACAAGCAAGTGAGAAGATGTTTCTAGCCGTATACAAAGCCCCCTGCTAATTGACATAATTTGAATAACTGTAGATGAGCAGCATTTTTCAAATCATCAACCAAGATCAAAGATGATCTCTCCTCAACCAAAGAAGCGACATTACAACACTCGTTTAGCAATGTTTTTCTGTTTGTAGCAGCTGCCATGGTACCTGTATTAATGGTGCCCCTCTAGAAGAAGAGGGGGGGTTCTAATTTGATCAAATAGTAGAAAAATATGATGGAATTCGTTTACGTACAAGAGTAAAAATGGGTTATGCATATGTTTATGTAGGTATATATATAATTGTAATAGATAGCTGCCATTTTGAAATAAAAACTTTCTTTCTTAAAAAGAAAACTAAAATTTTGAATCACTTATTGTAATTATGCACTTTTTCATACCGCTATATATTCTAAATTATTCATCCTACTAAAAATATGTAGTAATTTCTTTGAAGGAAATTTAATTTAACTTAATTTTGTATTTAAGAGTTTTTCGCTGAAACAGATAGTTTTCGAAATATTTAAGAAAAACTGAAAACGCCCCCTTTGAACCCCACTGTACTCCCCTCGCACCTCCAGCAGCGGGGACTTTTAGCATATCATTTAGGACACTATCTCCAACAGCTGAGCAAAATTTCAAAACTACCCCATTTTTTTCTTCTTCTGATAGTCGATTTTTGGCTTTCGTTTATTGAACTATATGGTTAAAGTCAAGATTTGTGTTTTATTAGACTATAGTTATAGTCAATTTGTGTTACAGTTAACATTCGATTTTAGTTCAAGATTTGTGTTATACTTAGCATTCGATTTTAGTTCAAGATTTGTGTTTTAATTAACATTCGATTTTAGTTCAAGAGTTGTATTATAGCCAACACTTTATTTATATTCAAGATTTGTATTATAGCCAATACTACATTTAAAATAAAAATTTATTTTAGAGACAAAACTAGAATTATAATAAAGTGTTAACCGAGCGGAGCGGGGTGCTGTTTCAAGTCAACCGTTCTGCATTTTGTCTTTTAGTCTGTAAATTTTTTTTTTTACCCAATCACGGTTCGAATTTCGCTGAATATTCCTTGGCGTCACTAACAATGACGTATTGATTTCATTCCAATATGGTAGCCATTTCAATGGTTTCGATGTTTGGCGTCATTAAAACCTTTTGAGTTAATTTGGTAATGGCGAGCTATTTAATTGTAAATTTCAGAACTACTAGTGTTAGAGTCAAGACTGGAATTACATTCAACCTTTTTGTTAGATTCAATTTAGATTCAAGACTAGAATTACAATCAAGATCTGTGTTCGAGTCAAGACTAGTGTTGGAATCATGACTTGTGTTAGAGTCAAGTTATTTATTTTAGTATTACTTCGGAAATTAAATATTTCTTTAGTTATAATAAATAATTTTGGCATCTGGTACCAATAGAACTTTTATTGTAAAGAGAACCATTTCGATACAACATGTATAACACGAATACACAATAAATTATACTATGCAATTACATTTGTATAGAAAATATTTGAGAAAATGTTTACATACATGTGGAAGCTTTGACCCTCTGATTCCTAAGAACATCGGGATAGAGAGACATCAAAATACGGGAACGCCCGAGTTTATCTTGCAAAGATAAGGGAAATTCACTTACCCTCTCAAAAAATGCAACGACAGCTGGCACTCTCCGAATTCTAAGAATCCCTCCATTGTACCCCAAACCCTTCTGGGCGAGTCACTCTAACGAAGAAAGCGCGCACTGCGGGTGTGAAATCAATCACACTTAACGAAAGGGGGTGGAAACTGCAGTGGCATTCGGACGTTTCAGAAGTCCACCGTATTTTGCTTGAAGGGACGAATGGGACGTTCCCGAATCAATAGAGTTCATCATCATGGCATTACAGTACATTTTTCATTTCTAAACCAATGATAGCAGTTTTTTTTCAGTCTCTCGAAGAATGCATCTAATTTAACTCATAATGTTCAACAACTTTTAAAAGAAGCTTATGAAGCTCAAGTTTGCTTAACATCTAATATGTTAGACAATGAGAATTCAACCAAACAGTGCATTAGATTTTCTTAGGGCCTTTTCAATAAAATAGCACACAGTAAAAGAATTGCTGTCCACTGTTAAAAAATGTTCACTTAAAGAAAAGTGATTAATTCTACTCTTAAAAAAATAAGTTTCGTTAAAGAAAAGCACAATAGTCTTCATTATCGGACTTATTGATTTACTGTTTCATCCGATGCGTGAAGAATTTTGAAAGCTAATTCCAATTCTCAAGGTCCGAGTTAAAAAAAAATGGATGAAGGTATTTAAATCGAATTTAATCGAAAATAATACCAATAAAATTTTTAATTGAATTGTTCTAATGCTTCAGACAAATTTGCAAGTGAATTTCGTTCCGTTTAGTGAGTTAAAGAATGAGAAAGAGAGAGTTATGTTAAAAGATTAATTCCGATTTCTATTTTCTTTCTTTCATTCCAAAAGAGTTCGTTGGTTGGAAAAAAGAAAATCTTAAATGAGCAGGTCATTTACATATAAATATAGAAGAGATTTGAATAATAAATTTTAAAATAAAAACAACGCCTTATTATTATTCAGTGAAAAGCATTATGTAAATTCACAAGCCCAATTTTCTTCTTGAAGACGATCCTAACTGCTTTTGATAACAGTCTTTAGATTTTTATTTAATTCAAATATATGCTAGAAATTACACTTTCCGTGTCTGGTTGAAAACGATATGTAGTAATGTTTATTAAAGAAAAGATATAAAAGACTATATATATAGTAATATAAACCAATCTGTTATATATGAACATACAAAACAAAATAAACAAGACATATCAAAATGCAATTCAAAAACTTAAAATTTATTGATTAAACAAAATTTAAATTATGATCCTATGAACAAAAGTGCAATACACATACAAAGAGCACATGTAAAACAATTCTATGAACTATATAACTTCTTACAGCTATTGTAAAAGTTCAAACCAAAAATTTTGAGTTTTCAACAATAAAATTAGTAGCTCTGCTTTGGAACAGCATTAGCCAGGTTAAATCAATTTTGCTGTACAAACCATCCCTGTTACTAAAGTTGTTGAAAAAATAGAAAAGGTAATTTACCCTAAAAAGAAAAAATTTGGAAAGAAAAATCCATACATTAAAAAAATATCGTTATATGGGAAGTACCTATATTAAATCTCTGAAATACATCAATATATTGCACTATTATATTGCACTAAAAACAATAAATAAATCAGTCAATAAAATATCCATTCTTATTCACTATGAATTATATAATCAATGTGTTTACTTTTCTTTTAGCTGTAATCCTCATTTCAATATAAACCGCCACTTAGCTTGACATCATAGATTGCCAAAACTAGATTTCGATTTTTGATTCAACTTAAATTACCAAACAATTTTAAAGAATTAGTATGATACCTATATTAAAAATCTCAAAACGAGTTAAATTATGCAATCAATTAATAATCTAAATTTTTATAAAATAAAGTATTTGAACATTTATAATCCAGTCTTCTTTCAATGAGTTTTTTTATTTTATAAATCCTGGCGCCATCTATGTAGTAATTCAGAATCTAGTAAGCAATAACCAATTTGAATATATATATATATATATATATATATATATATATATATATATATATAGTTAAATATTTTAAATAATCAAAACATGTGTTATATTTTCAATATATACATATATTAATCTAAAAATTAGAATTAAAATAAACTTACCTTTACAATAACATACAAACGAGATACTATATATATATATTCTAAATTTAGCCCTCTAGCATCTTTGCACGGATATTTTTCTATTTAAAATCAATTTATAAGAAAATTTTTTATCATCTTTGATTTATGTTTGAACCGTCTTTAACTGGTAACTTTAAAAAAATTCTTTAAAAAATAAATAGTGATGCACTAATAGTTCTACGATAATAGACCTCTCGTCCGCCCCCCCCCCAAAAAAAAAAATTAAGAAACATTTTTAAGTTCTTTATTGCAGCCCTTAACACATTCGCTTCTACATACAAATTAGTTTGTATCTCCATAAAAGACAACTGCTAACTTTGCTTGCTCTAGAAATTTATATACCAGAAAAGAAAAAAAGAACGTATTTTGCAGATATCTATTAACAGGTCCAACTTATCTAAACTAGAATGCAAGCCAAATTCTAATGCACAGCAAACTTTCTTGGAAGACGAGTTATCTCGTCCGTTGCAGTGAATGTGTTAAAGGTTTACCCATTTTTTTTCAAATGCGAATTATTTACGCAAGCGCTTCTTTTATCAATATTCATAAAACTGCAATTAAATATCTGTTTGTATGAGTATTAACAAAATCGTAATTAAATGTCTCATCATTACCAGAATGATACAAATTTTTAATGGTGCCAGACTCGCCATAAACAATTAAAATACAATAAACAATGGAAATTCCTTTCACATAGGTCGTTTATAATGACTTAAATTAACTTTCGGGCCAAATTCAAAGAAAATCGAACCACGCGTTTGTTCGAGACTGCTTAACAAACAAGTTTACAGACAAACAGACGAAATGCCGATAAGTGGAAACAGGATTTCGCTTCGCTCTGTGAAAAGTTGATATTTTTGTGAAAAGACTTATAAAAATGTTATGAAATGAATTGCAGCCTTTGGATGGCGAGCTGCAATATCACGATCTTATTCTACTTTAAATGATATATAAGGTCAGTTGCTTTAAGCATCTGGAAAGACAAATGGGATAACGGAGAAACTGGCCGCAGTACATACGAAATAGTGCCTAGGGCCTGAAACAAGCCGGTAGGATGGAATAGAGAAGAACTAATGTTCGTTACAGGACACGGGCCCTTCCCTTCATACCTTCAATCTTCGAACACATGCCAACTGCTCGTGCGGAGAAAAAGGAGGTCTAATGCACTATGCCACAAAATGTCGGTTTACCCTCTCCTGGCATTTCCAAACTCCTACAGTGCCATATAAATTACAGTGGTTAAGAAACATTCTCACGAGTAACTTGTCAAGAACCCGACTTAGACTCCTAATGTGGTTCATGTGTGGTAAGAACAATATCATTGCAGAGGATAACCATTGAGCACGCATCCACCCAGACTGACACACATTTCTGGCAACTTATGACTCTTCTTTTTTTCCCCTACGTATTTTAATTTTTTTCTCATATTGTTTTGTTTCCCATGTTGTTCTTTTGTTTGTTCCTGTCCAGTGTAAGTTTCTTTTTTTCATTATTATTTGTTTTTGTCCTTGTTATATGTTTTTGTCCTTTCTAAACACTAAAATTCACCTCCATCCACCCAAACCAGAAAGCAGCCAGATGGCTCTAAACACGGAGATGCAGGTGGTGAAATGTAATGTAATATCACAATCTAAATGCGTCCCAAACGAATAGGTCTGGAGACCTGAACTGCCGAAACACCTGGTGTATGCCCTCACTTTCAAATAATTTATCTATTTTTCGCTTATTTCGGGCTTTTGTTTAACATGGCATCTTTCCTAATTGTAAATTTCCTGCTTCTAAAGACAGTCGCTTTAATCGATTTTCACTCACTTCCCTTTGGATTAGATCTCTGAAATTTTGCGCAGTTGTGTGTCCCCAATGACAACAAAATATTTTAATATTTTCAGAATTTGAATATCAGTTAAACGATTAATGTTCATTAAATTTTGATTCCATATGAGTAGAAACATCTGGTAATGAATCTGAGAAAGAAACGATTACATGATTCAATAATATTTATAATAATTGACCGAGCGAAGCGATGTCTACTTTTTAACTGAAGAATTCAGCATTTCATCTGTCTGCAAATTTATTTGTTACGCAGTCTCAACCTAACGCGTTGTTCGATTTCCTTCGAATTTGGCATAAAGATTCCTTGAGGTCATAAAAAACGACGTATATCTAAGAATTTTTAAAAATTCAGTTTCAAGATGGTTGCTGGTTTAGTGATTTCAGGGTTTTGGCGAGTTTCGCACCATTAGAACATTTGAATCATTTTGGTAAAGGCGAAACATTTAATTGTAATTTTGTTAATACTGATAAAAGAAGACATTTAATTGCAATTTTTTTGATGCAAATAAAATCAGAGATTTGTGTAACTAAATCGCATTTGAAAAAAAGGGGTCAAACTTTTAAAACTGAGATAGAAAGCAGATTTTATTGTTTTTTTTTGTTTTGTTTTGTTTTTGATGCGAGGTCTACTGTTCACAGAACTACTAGGGAATGATGAAATTTTTGAAAGACTAAAAAGTAGAAAATAATAATAATAAAAAATTTTTTTTAAATATGCTTTTACTGCTGATGTAAAAAGATGAAATTTTTTAATCAAAAATATGGATGATGAAACAAAATCGTAAATATATGAAGCGCTGAAAACAGTACCATAAGAAATTTTAGCCATAAGATTCCTTGAAGCCATAAAAAGTGACGTATATGCAAGAATTTTCTTATTCCGTTTCAAGATGGTGGCTGAAGTTACTATAAAATAAAAGAATGTTCTTAAACAATCATTGAAAATTAAAAAATTAGTTAAAAAAGATTAAAATGTCAACTTATTTAGATTATTTCTATTAGCATCTCACGCTTTTACGATTTCATTTTATTATTTCTATCAGCATCTCACGCTTTTACGATTTCATTTTGACCTTCAGAATTTTGATTAAATTTTCTTTTTGCTTTATAATACATTAATAAAATAGAAGTTAGAAATCTTTTTATGTTTATTTCTTTTGCTACTTGCAATAAAAGCAAAATACTAGAAATATATTCTTATATTGCTAGTAAACATGAATGATTTTTTTTAGAATTAACAAACTGAACACAGGAGAACAATACAGAAGGCGAATTTCACATCAAAAGATTTGTAATATTCTTGATCTATTCTTGTAAAAACAAATCCAGCAAATAGTTGATTTCTGCAATACAAGGCTGTTTTTACTTTCGACATAGCTGTCTACAAGCATTAAATGTGACGACCTATATTCGAAATGAAACCGATTCAGAGGATTGGTTTTTGTCTCAAAGTGACGGATACAAATAATTCGAGATTCTTCTTCTGCGCGACTTGACTGATATGTCTGGACAGTTCCTTTCATAACATCAGAAATATATATTTGTAATGCAGTATTTATTTTTTGGGCCACACAATCGTTTCCTA
>BGPR01009791.1:35832-55779 GCA_013235015.1 Araneus ventricosus
TTTTTCCGAGCGTTTTATAGCAGTATGCAGTCACCGCTTTTTTAAAATGTTAAATTTTAATTACTTTAAGTAGAAATTTAAATATCATTAAAAATACCTTCTTCAATATCTTTAAATAAGAATTTTTCAATGTTGCGATAATCCAAAACCCACGTTTGGCAGTGAATTGAACGAGGTGAGTTTGTGACCTGATCTCTACGTTTTCCAAACCTTAACCCATCAGGCTTTTTTCTCTGGAGGTATATGAAGAAGTCGATTTCCTGAAGACCTGTGGACTTCGTCGAATACCCCATCGCGGGAATATCTTCTGTTGCAGACAATATCAACACTATTTCAAAGAATGGAAGAATACGACCATCTTTCCCTTCGAGGATGTAGGTGAAGCGACGAAACACAAGGGTGCATTTAGAGTAAGTAATTTTGTGGTAAATATGACATTGAGACATATAAATGTTTCTTTATTTTTTTAATTTCTGTAATAGAGCATCAACGTTGATGAATAAAATTTCTTGTTGAAGGCAGTGTACATGGATCACAACCAGATAGAGACCCCATGCGAGGCGCTGCTACTCTGCATGGCACTAACTGTAATGACTCCATTTGTTGAACCGTAATGAAAAAAAGTAAATTTAAGAAAAGCAGTTTTCAGTTTCACACTTTTCTTAGTGTACTAAAAATTATAGTTTATTTATATTAATTATTTTCTTCCTTTCCCAATATGAAGTTATAAATATTCTCTACGTTCCGTTATCAAGTGACGTGAGTGCTAATTTGAACTGAATCCCGTCATTGCGAATTGTTGTGAAGTGACGAGGAACATCCGGAGACGACATCCCGTTCTCCATTCTTCCATATCGCACTCACAGGGGGACGTTGGACCTCTAGAGATTGAACGCGTACCAGAGCCGTGTACACGTGGATTTTTTGTGGTAGTCTTGAACCTGAAACCCTCAGGTTCCGAATCTGAGACTCTGCCTCCAGGCCACGGCTTCCTAGCGGGTACGAGTAGATTAGGACCCTAGGTTCTATAGAAAATATTGTTGCTCTTTCTCTCTACTCTGGCCCTTTATTTTGTGCCACGAACACTTCAGAGGTCAAAGTATACACGACTGTCCTCGAATGTGGTCTTGCATTTGCAATCCTCCTGCCTCGAATCTGAGACTCTTCTAACAAGTCACCAAGGCCTTGACATGAAGGGTGGATTGCAAAACAAGTTTCATGGCAAATATTGTTCATCTGGTTCTTGTATTTTCAACCCTCATTTTGTATCAACCCATGCGAATACACTGCGCATCATAGGTGATGGCCTTGTATGTGAAACCTTCCGGTCTCGAATCTGAGACTCTATGACCAAACCACAGAAACCTCACCATGACAAGTAGATTGCAACCTAATGTTTTATGGAAAATACAGGGTGGTCAAAAATTATTGAACCTATTTCAAAAAAATTAATAAAAAAACTAATAATGTTACAACTGCGTTTTGTTAAATGAGAGACAGCAAATGAAAAAGTTTTTTTCAGACAGGTGGCGTATTATTGCTGCGTTCTAAATTTGTTAAAGCGAGAGATTTCCATACCTAATGCCTTTTCTTTTTTACTATTTTAGTTTTTATACTATTTAGTTTTTGAATTACAACTGATTTAACAAATTAAAGATCATAAAATTCCCTACAAATACATGCTTTTATTTTTCTTCTAGCTTTAATAGTTAATAATGGGTCTCAAAAATGGGAGATGCCCAATAATTTAAGAGCATCTAGACCACCGTAACGGCGCGTTACCTTTCTGAAAAATTTTTTTTAATGCACTCTAATTTCAAAAAACATATAGTTCTAACATTATTAGCTTTTTTTATTAATATTTGAAAATAATTTATGACCACCCTGTATTATTGCTCTCGAACTTTCAACCCATCACCAACATGCGTGTGCACGAAGAATCCTCGGTGGTGATCTTGAATCTGAAAACCCCCGGTCTCTAATAAGGGATTCTACGAACAAGCTGCAGCTCTATACCCCTCGACTTTTTTACAGAAATCACGGACACCCTTCGAGACAGAATAACAACGTTGTTAAAGGCAGAAAAACAATAATTTACTCACGTAAGAGACCATGGCCATGTCCCAGGCAGCAGCCAGCAGGGCCTCGTGCTCGCAGCTGCCGTCCAGGCCGATGAAGCCGATCACACCTTCCTCCCTCATTTGCGTCATCTTCTTGAGGGGGAGGGCACTGTCAGCCTCCCCCGAATCGTACGCTATGAACCTCAGGTTGTGGTAAGGTAGGAGTTCCGGGTCTTCGTTCACCATGTCCACCGCCAAAGGAACTGCTCCGGCAATCAGCAGCTTTTCGATATCCTGCGAAATGAAGGAAACCAGTGGTATTGAGAAAATGGCGGCGTTGTTTGATGAAATAATAAAAGTGAAAAGTGTTTTTGAAAAAAGTCACTTTTATTAGTGTATTTAAAGGTAGAAATAATTTTTATCTCTTAGAGCCGAGGTTCCCAACCTATAGTACGCGTACCCCTGTGGGTACAAGAAGGCCCAGTTGGGGGTACGCGAACTCAAAATCGATAATGGCGGACTCCAGAAAATATAAGCTATTAAAAATGTTACAAAATTTTATTTCTCCAAGTCCGTGTAAAAAGTAAAAGTGAAAGTTGTGCAAGTTCTAAACCTACCCTCACAATAAGAAAAAAGAAAGCAAAAGGAAGTGTAATTTTTAGCTGTCCTTGGAAGTTAATGAGAAATTATTACACTACTGATTTCATCTGTTTTGACGTAGAACTAATACCATTGTAAAAATGGAATAAAATGTAAAATCAAAAATAAGAGTCCTACAAATGTTATAAATTCCAGTCGTTTGACTCTGAAGCTCACCTGGGCCCTAAAGATTATTGATAAAAACTTCTTCACACAGACGAATTGTTGGAGGGGGATACGACAGTCACTTTAAAATCAAGGGGTACGCGAGGAAAAAAGGTTGGGCACCCTTGCCTAAAAAATCTAAGTGTCAAAGCAAAAGCGTTAGGCACTAATAAAAATACTTTAAGTGAACTGGAATTTTAACCACATTCATATCATATTTTAATATTTAATGAATGTCTAGGAATGTTCTTCCCTATGATATCCCCAATGACTTTATTTTCTTATCATACTGTTTTCCGTGCCTATTTTTTTTGTTTTGTCCCCAGTTCTTTTCTATGAGAATAATAATTTTCTACTTTTAACTGCAGTAACAAAAGCGTGTTTTTAAAAATATTTTTCATTTTTTTATTATTTTCTTCATTTTAGTCGTTAATATATTTCGTAATTATATTTATAATGGAATATTGTTAAAAGCATTTTCTCATATTCACTACCAGGTGGCGCTTCTCCTAAGGAATCAAAATTTAGTTAAAATTAATTGGTTAATTTCTAATTATCTTCTGTAAGTATTAAAATACAGCTGCACAAAATTTCTCAGCTCTATCCCATTAGGAAGTGAGTGACAATTCGATTTAAATTCCGATTAATTAAATCGATTAAATATATGAATGAACGCTGAGTATGCACATGCCAAAAATATACAATGCGAAGATACTTCCAATGCAAATTTCTTTCGAGCATTACGAAAATTCCTTTCCTGGTTCTAAAACCTTAAGGTTTATATCAAATTCGTAGTCAGAACTAACCTAAATGCATTTTAAGCCCTTCTTTTCAGACTATGTTTAAAAGGCTGTTTTGAATTTCTTCTTTGTGAATAAATATTTTCCTTTCCAATTTATTCCGGAATGAGTGCAGGCCTTAGAGGAAAATTCAAATTAAATTTAGACCTTAAAATCTTTTTCCTCTGCAGAAAACCTATTCTGATTTTGAATCTGCTTGGATGAAAGCCTCTGATGACGTCATCCACCATATTCTTATTCCTCCTTGTTGTTTGTTATTATTTTTGTATTTTTAACTCTTTCACAATTAAATCTTCCCTTATTTTGTATTTAAACCTTTGCACTTCACAATTTTTCCTGGATGATGCAGCACTTGCGCACACCAAATAAATTGCTTCTATTGTTGTTTTTTTCTTTTTTAGATATTTAATCCTAAATAATTAATGTCAGGTGTCAGAGATTTAGGATCTTGAGTACTTGCATTCTGAGCAACAACCCATCATTGGTCAAGCATGCTTTGCATGTGGCTTTCTACATCTACTGAAATTACTTCTTGTATTTTCATTTCAAATGGAATGTGTCGTAGACGCCTCCTTTACGTATAACATTGAAGGAACTGAAGGTATTCATAGAGGATGGGTCACATGATAGCGAAATAGACTATCGCATGGTTGTTGCCAGTGACCAAGGGAAATCAAGTAGGACAATGCTTACCTACGCAAACAAAACTTCGGCATTGTGTTTATTTTTTTTTTTTTGTCTTCCCATCTTTGTTTGCAAGGAAGTTATTTCCATTTGTAATTGGTGCAATTGTTTTGAATAACAATATATTTATTTTTAATAAAACCAAATAAATACTATTTTAGAGACCCTTAAAACTTTACTTTTAGAGATACTGATAAATATGTTTTAATAAGAGTGAAGAAGATCAGATAGATCCCTATATTAGAGAACAATGAATATTTATGCACATTTATAGAATATTGAATCTCCTTAGTAAAATATAATAATTCTGTGATATTCTGTCTCGTTTAATGATTTTTTCCAGGCTCTAGTACCCAAGTTCATACCAAATATGTTTAGACAATCATATCCTTATTTAAAAGTAACGATCTTGATTCAGTAAGAACCAGCGACAGAATATTTAATAAGCTTGTTTCGTCAGATTTCCATAAAAATAAATCAAATATACTTTATATAATAACAAAATAAGTTCCGTCATTATAAAATCAATAATATTCAATTTATTTTTGGGTAATTCTCTTATTAGACATTATTGGTTTTATCATAATACTTGAACATTTATCATTCACTTAATTTATTAATATTGCGCTTCATAAGCTTCCAAATCGTTTCAACTCGTGCGGATGTACGAAAACTCATTATTTTCTAAATGGAATTTTCAAATCGTTTTTACCGTTACCATTTGCACATTGTATTCTGTTAAATGGAAACCATTTCAAATTTCAGTATGTTCGGTTTTTACCGCCTTCAGTATAATATAATTTAAAACTGTATCATTCAATAAAAATATAATGAATAGATTATGAACCGTGTTTAAGCAACAGAAATTTATTTTAAGTATTACTCCAACTTCATGACACTAAATTGTATTATTTTATCTTATTTTAGTAAGCTGCAGCAATATCTTTGAAAATCTAAACGGTATTTTTATTTTTTACTAATCTGACAGAATTTATAAAACCTTTTTCCGGGTTATTATAAAATTACTTTTACCGTAAACCTCTTTTAACAGTTGCATCTTAAGAATAATGGGAAAATTCAACTGCCTCATTTTAAAATTAATCGTTTTTTTTCTCTCTCGTATACGAAGAATGTCACGAAAAAGCACTATAATCGTCAAAACTTCGACTTCGATGTTTTAATGAATCCCCACGCTTTAGATATTCTTAGTTTTAAGAATAACATTTTTGGAATTTAGTTTGCCTCTATGCTTATCTTAAGTTGTCTCTATTTCGCATCATGTTTTTCTGGACATGGTGAAGTTAACATTCCATGCATTATTTCTCCGAAAAAGTGAAATACTAATGGTGATACAGGTGTTGTAACAGCCTGTACAATGAAAGGAAGACGTGGTAAAAATTCTACTCTCGCAGCATCTGTACTACTTTTAAGAAAAATAGAAATTAGAGCCCTTCTTTTAAAATGAAGTCCCCGAACCTAGAACCAAGTGCTAAATGTCTACTTTCGTACAAGAGGAGGCCCCTTGCTGAGTAGATATATGGTAAAATATTTTTAGATCAATTATCATATTTATGGTGTTTCTAATCCCGCATTGTATAGGATATCTGGGCAAGTCCATGAATCAAGGACTCACTATAAAGAGAAAGTGCGGCATCTTCTGCAGGTCAGAGTTACCTTGGGGCGCCTAGATATCCTGTTTCTTATTTCTGTGAACCAAAAATAAAAGAAATGCTTCATTTAAACTGTATACTTGCTAGAAATCATTTTCAAACTGTTATCAAATATTTTTACGACACCTTTGAACATCTGGCAAAATACACCCAGCCAGATACACCAGATTTCATATTATAGACTGAAAATAAAATTGTTTTGAGTCTATTCATGAATGAAAAATTGGATTCAAGTCCTGAAGGTTTGTTGAAAGTCCAAGTCCATGAGTTCATGAATGTTGCCTGGTGGCGCTGTGCACTACTTTCGGGTTATATGTATAGTATATTGTGAGTCTCTGACTAATGTTTGTCTTGTGCTGTGTGCGTTCTGTGTTGGGTTGGTCTTGTGATGTCTTTTATGTTGTTTACGCTAATAAATTTGTGTATTGTTTTCACTATGGATGAAAACATTAAACATATATTAGTGTTTAACTAAACACTAATATATGTATTCATTATAACTTTATTCACTCTAAATGCTGCTTATGAGTCCTTTTCTGACAGGTAAAAGAAACTGCTGACTTTAATGCATATTGCATATTTGCGAATATTCGAAGTTTGAACAGGGGTTATACGAAAACGACTTTAAGGCATGTTTGGAGGATTGGCAAAACATTGGCAGTAGTGCATTTCAGTAGGTGAAGAGTATTTTGAAGGAGATATAATAAATATTAACAAATAAATTGATACTTTTTGCTTTATGACAGCAATCTTCATACCTTTTATCACAGTAGTATATCTTATTTGTTCATAAAGAAATAAAAAATAAACATATGTAAATTAAATTTTACTCTACTAATACCTTCAAACCCTGTCATTAAGTTTTTTATTTATTGCCTTACGTCAACAAGTATAGGAATAAACTTTCATATGACACTGTTATAGTGTCGACAGGAGAAAAATTGTTACCAAAATTGGACCACACAATGTATGGTGACATCAACTTTGAGCTAATGATGCTTGATAAGATAACCAGTTGAATTACCTTGAATGAAGTTAAGAATCCCAAGGTGACATTGGGCTTGGAGGGATCCAGCACCGGCTTCTCGATGGTGTAATTGAAGCGGGAGAGGTTGAGAACCGTTCGGTGTGGCTCCAGTTCCGCCTCCACCAAATAAGTGCAGAGAATCGTCACCAAAACCGAAGTGGTCAAGGGATGCATGTGGCTGGTGCAGTTGTCTGGTCATAGTACGGGATTCCGAGGGACCGGATCATTGAGGAGTGACCACAAACTCTGGGTATAATTCTTTTTGGTGTCAAATACAAAGCACTTTGCACATCCAACGATAATAACGAGCCGTTTTCTTTACCTCAGAATGAACAGTGAGGACGCCATTATTTCGCTCATTTGGTGAAAAGCAATTGATTTCGTGGGAACCTGTGGGAACAAAAGAACAAATGTTTTAAAATCTTAAATATGGAAGTAAAATTAACATTTTAAATGGACATTCGAAGAACTAGTTTTCAGAGTCGTAACATTAACTCTCTGAACCCAGCTAGAGTGAGAATTCCATTGCCTGAAAACGTGAAGTGAATTTTCGATCACAGGAACAGAATGGAATCGTCAGGTTCTTTAGAGAAATTCCAGGAGGTAGACACCAATGGTTGCCCGATGAATTGTCAACAAAGAAAGGAACTACATTTTCCTAAAAAATTCACCCAGGCGCCTGAAACCGCCTGAGTCCAGATTCTGTCGAAAGGGGGGTTTGAGGCGGGATAGGGCTCATAGGTTTAATAATGCTTTCGAGACTGCATGGACACATGTGTCCCAGTCAAATTTAATCATAGATGCTAACTTTCAATACAATAGAATCTCTTTATTTTGTTTAATTGTGAATAGGATTTTATTAATTTCAGGGACGATGACGGATTCTGCCACCATAATTTTTTTCCTTCCTAAAACTCGATGAAGTGTCAAATATCTGCATGGTAACATGTTTGTATTTGGTATTTCCAAAAAGTGGTTACAATTTATGAGCAAAATGAGAGGGTAAGCTGTTAAGTTTGTATTTTTTATAAGCTTTCTTTCGAATATTTTTATGTAGCCAATTTAAATTGCTCAGTTCCGTAAGTATGAAAAGATCTGGAACAAACATATCCCACCTGTCTTTCAAGTTGGGAAAAATACTATATCGCAGCGAACTTATAAATTTCAACGGTTGTTTTTCATTTCAGGAACACCTTACAGAGTGCTGAAGAAATTACAAACTGTAACAATGACATCATTTCATCTTCAGGAGGCAAATTATTTACTGATAGTGACAATTATAAGGGTGTCCCCAAAAAGTGGAACAAGCGTTTATTTCCTTAAATATTGATCCTAGACATACACTCCCAATTACAATGTTTCATCAAATAAGGTAAAAATTTGTATCAAAATTGTTTGACTTCCGAGGGGATTGATAATAAAAGCTACAAAAATTAAATTTTTATACATGCCCCGTAGTACAAAAATGGCAATTAGTAAAATGTTTTTCTTACATTAATCTATTCACATACAAAGTTTAATGCTTCTATCTGAAAAACTTACAGAAATCTAAGAAATCAAAGTTTTTGACTTAGACCACTTTTCCATGCATATCACTGTTGTTTGATCTGGTCTTTCGATGTTCATTTTAAAGATAATATACATATTTCAATAAGTTATTTAAAGGGCGCAATCAAGAAAAAACAATTTGCTAACTCTTGTTAAATCTAAAAAATAGTCAAATAATACAATAATTAGAGTATTTACAAAAATAGTTCATCTTTTTAACTTTCGTAAAATATCCAAAGCAGTGACTGCTAATCTGCTCAGAAACAAGCAGTGTTATAAAAATAGTACTAGAATTCAACTGAAATACAATTTTTCAAAAATAGCTTTATCTTAAATAGGTCCAAGCTTGACGTTGTTATTATCTTAATTGTATTTTAGAAAATTACAGTCATATCTTTTCTCGGTGATAGACTGAAAACGAATACATAGAAAACAGCCATTTCCCGTTGAGTCAATATGAAAGTGAATCCGAAACCTAAAAACAGTCAATGAAACAGAAATTGAAGAAAAATAAATCAAGACTGCGAAGGCGAATCTTGGGTGAAATTGGAGGGGGAGGGGAAAGATCATTAGTTGGGCCTGCGCCAAACAGAAGCATCCAAAAATCCAGTTTTGGTTAAGTTTAAAGACAGAAAGGATAGCTATTCGCCCTCTCCCATTGTGCGATGAGCGAATTTTGGTGCTTTCCAAAACTGTTCGGTGCGAAGCCCCATCCTATATCTGCCTTACTTTTTCATTCTTTTTCTTTCTTTTCTCGTTTTTATCTGTTTTCGTTAATGATCGAACTCTCAGCGTGGCGATGTAAGAAAATAAGAATAAAAACGAAAATACGAAATTTTAAAATAATTTTAGTGAGTTCTGCAACTCTGCAGTCCTAAAGGACGAGTAGGCACTTCCTTTAGGTAAAGCTTAATAATACGCCTAAAGCTGAGAGCAAATAATTTAATATTCTTGTGTGATATTAGACTATTGTTCCAGTTATGCCTCAGTTTCTCATTTTCTCAAGCTGTCTTTCAATTCTTTATTAAGTCGATAGTTGCAACTATCTGCTAATGAAACTGAGTAACAATAAGCCTCATTGGTAATTTTTTTCAATGCGTGATGATTGGATCATGTACTATTAGACAAATATTTGCATTCCGCAGTTTTTCTATGTTGAATAAATTTGCATTTCTAAAATAAACATCTCCATACAAATTTGTGAGAAGCCCTTTAAATTTAAAAATGAATATAACTCTGCAAGGTTTGCAGATAGAATCGTGAAAATTAGTTTACATATACATGATTGTAACATTTAACTCATTGACACTTTTAATCTATGGGTAATCGTATACAAATTTAATTTTCTTAACTTTTTAATTTCAACGTCTACTGAAGCCAAATTGCCTTCACACAAATTCCTACGTTATTTGATGAAATTTTGTAATTGAAAATATGTGTCTAGGTGCAATATTTAAGGAAATAAATGCTTGTTCCACTTTTTTGGGACACCCTGTATAATATAACCAAGAAGAAAGAGAAGAATGTACTTTATAGCGATATCCATATCGATAGCTGTGACATGCAATTCAGCACATGTATATAAAACCAGTGGCGCCGATTGGACAAAAAAAGTAGGGAGGAGGTAAAAAGCTTATAGACTTCTAAAAGGACTCGGGAATATAAGGGACAGACAGCAAAATTTCTAAATTTAGTTACAAAATCAGCTACTTTTCCCGGACACTATTGCTTTTTTAAAATTCCTACTTTTAGGCAGCTAAAATGAAATAAAAAATTAATTTTCCCCACAAAAAGTAGGGGGCGCCCCCCCCCCCCCCCCCGATTCGCCGCCACTTTATCAAACCTGAATATATTTTGTTATAATAACACTATTAAAATATGCAACCCCAGTACACAGACCTAATGTGACATACATGTCCCAGCTGTAGTTTTGCATTAAAATATAAAAAATAACTTTGTATTCTGTTATAATGAATAAGTTCATGACGTGAAGTATCGGAAATGTAAGCTACCTCTTTTATTTTCTTTCAAAAAAGTCCGCCTCGAAAGACTTAAAGTAGTGTTTGCCGACAAATAGATCAATCAGTAACTAGCTTTGATGATGTCAGACGGTGCCACATTGAGTCTGTGCTATGAATCAAGAGTCTTCATTTCCACACTGTTTTTTGGATTATTTAACGATACTGATTAGTGAAATTTACAAAATTAATTACTATTACATTACAAGCAGTTAATGAGGATACTTTTTGAGAATACTGTAACTAGTTTTAAGGAAATACCTGAAATTACATAGTCAAATTATTGAAATAAAAGTAATAATAGAAAAAAGCTTCACTTATGTTTTGTCAGGAACCTAAATAAGTTTTGAATTCTCAGTAATCCTGACTATAATTCCTGATCTGCATAAGTGAGCTTCCACATTTGGATGACTTTTCATTTCATGACTTTCATCAAACGTTCAATATAGAGAAGTCATTGTTTAATAATTTATAAGGATAATATCTACAAATAATAAAGGAGAATGTGTTTGTGTTGGCATATGAGCATGTGAGCATATTGAATAGAAAATATTATTAAAAGAATTGATTATTTTACTGAAAGGAAAGTAAACCAAAATACATTCTGACATAATCTCTACTAATAATAAAGGAGAAGTGTGCGTGTCTGTCTGTCTCTGTGTGTTGGTGCTCTACAGGCCAGACCGCTGGTCCTAGAGCTACGAAATGCGGCCTCAAGATACTTTGAGGGTGGGAATGTGTGCCTCGGAGCCCGTTTTTGAAACTTTTATTATTTTTTTTTAATTTTTAATTTTAATTAATTAAAAATTAAGCGAAATTCTAGCGTTTTTCCTTAATAACTTTCGAAATTATTACAGCACAAAAATCATTTTTACACCATTTGAAAGCGCAAAAAATTACCTTTTAAATTATATCAATTTAGTTGACTTACAATGCTTTCTTTAATTTTAATAAATTTTAAAAAATATTTTTTGGTATAATTTATAACAATACTTTTTATCGCCGAAACGCAATTGAAACCGTTTTCATTGGTTAGGCAAATATTTATTTGCATGTTTCTCTTCTATTGTTGAAAGCTAGGGTAATATCTTAATGTTTAATGATATGTTTTAATCAGCATATTTTCATCCAGCTAATATGCTGCTGGACGTAAAATGTGCAGCCACATTTTAAAGTTAAAATCAGATGCATATTTTGAAAGAGGAATTAGAGAGTGAAGTTGTAGCCGACAACGGGAAATTGTATGTTATATGACACATACAGTTACTCGACTCCATTAGGGACGTTCATGTAGACAACGAACAGAATAGGTGCAAGGCTACTGAGAGAACATGGGTGGAATGTATATCAAAATTTGAAATTACTTTGTAAAGGGAACCATGAATATCAATTCATACACAAGATATTCAGTTGAAATTAAAATCCCGGCGAATGAACTGGTCTCCGAAGGCGGCTAGTACAGAATAGATTAAGAAAGACAGTTTTGAAACAAAATCTAAAATTATCATTGTTTCAGAAGGTTATGCTTTCGTAGATGAGACGATATCATTTCACGTCATCTAACTTATCTTTGGATCACTTTTAAAAAAGCATCATTAGTGAGTAATTGTTTGGTTTTATGAGTAAATACTATATTATAAAATTATTTCTTACTTTCCATTGGCATATTGTACATGATCATCATAAATTCGTTCATCACCTATTCCGCAATTTAAATGATTGAAACAATGGCATTTTGTACAAAACTTTGCAATGTATGCAAGAGTACACGATTTTTGTGCTGGTTCTAAAGAAGAATGATGGAAAACTGAAAACGAAATGCTATAACAAAAAATATTCCCCAAGGTTACAACATACGCGAACAGATAATTTCAAAGTATTGCTTTAGTTAAATCTTTATGTTCAAAATATTGAATTAAAAAGACAATAACTAGTGTTTTAAATTTAGAATCCAAAATTATTAAACCGATTTGATGTCTGAAATCTTATCATGTATTTATCAGAAGTCGTTATTATTATTGTTGATCTTTTATACAGACAGTGAATGATTACTATTATAGATTCTTTCAAAGAGCTATTACTATTATAGAATAGAAAACACGCAACTTTACTACTTTTGTGTGATATACAGACATATTTCATTAACCATTACATTTATCTTACAAGACTAAATGCATCAATAAGGATAGTTATTTTATCAGTAATGATTGGGTAAAGGATTGATTATAAGATTCCTGTGTCTCTATATTTTCTCTTGCTATTTTGTTATTATGAACTAAAAATCTCATTATAGTTCAGTTATTATCTGTTATTTACTTCGACCTTTAAATAATTGCTGTAAATCTCTTTTTTTTAAAGCAAATCTAAGTTCGACTGCTTCTCTGATAAATACCAAATATTTTTCTTCGTGTACTGATTTCCAACAGAAATAACTATACATGTTTTTGTTCTTTAAAACTAAAAGAACTGGAAGAATAAATTGGTTTTCCTGCCATTTCTACCAAACATTAATTATTTGATTTCAAACTACAAGAATATAGAGTAGATTTATTTTATTGTATTTTAATTGTTTTTAAATTGGAACTTAAAGAGAAAATAAATAGAGTCCCAGTTAACCCAAAATACTTGCCATTTTTAAATATTAGACAGCTCTTATTCAAGGAGCTACCTCGAGTACGAGGATGAGAAGCTGCCACACTGTATAAATAAACAGATTCTAGGCTCCCTAAAGCATAACAATAATTATGTTGAGATTAATTAACAGCCACATCACCGATGTCGTTACTTAAGAAGGTTCCCTGTGTGAGAAGCTCATAATGAGGTTTATTTTATCAGTCTGATCGCTGTATTCTCAATGGGCGGGGTGGGAGATTCTTCATGATTGTTTTAGAAAACTGTAAGTTCAGAAAAGACAAGATTAATTTTAGTCGATAGTCTTTTAGAATTCTTTATTTCTAAACATGACGTTTAGTGCTATTTTTTGAAATTTTTATATAATTTCCAATAAAATTGGCACGAGGCTGTGATAAATCATATTCTTTTTATCAAATATACAAAACGGATATAGTATACTTTGCGTAAAATTAAATCAGAAATTCAAAACATTGAACTCTTAGAATAATACTTTCGCCTTAAGCAGCACAATTTATACAATCGGTATAAAATTAGATTCGCTATATATTTATATTTTGTATTTTAATTAAAACATTAATAACAATTTAAGTCCTTTTATTAATTAAAAATTGTTGCCACCAAAAAAAGAAAAATAAAACGCATCTTAAAACCAGGCAAAAAAAGGTTTAACTATAAATGATTATACATTTACCATTAAAAGAAGAAAACCTCTATAGAACTTACACATTAAAATTCTATAAGGTCTCTTAAATCACCTTCCGTTACTTGAAGCAAAACATGTGCTTGTTATAGCAGAAGTCCACATTCATTTAAAATTTAATGATAGTTTAAGATGTATATAAAAATCTTAGAGCATTTTATACGGTACAGAAAATACCCATTAAGTCACTAAAGAGGGTACAATGGGCCTCAAAGAAAAATATTAGATTTATTTTCTTTATTTATGTTTATACATTAAATCCACTCCGTTGACATTCTTTAAAGATTTAAGTGCATTAAATATTTCCAAACGACCCACAGAGGTGCTATGATGAGTTCAACAACATCGGATGTTTCTTGCCCTTTCTTTTCTTCTCCTTTTTCTCATCATACAATAACTCTCAACGAACTTTTCGAGAAATAAAAACGCACGAAAATATCTTCTGCCGCATTAAAGTGCAAAAGCAAAATGTCAAATGGGATTTCAGATTTCGTCGTTGAAGCTCTAGGAAAAACGGCGTTCTGTCTTTTTTGCTTGCACTTAACTTTGAAACTACAAAAAAATTATAGTTTTTAAGTGAATTGAATTGATCGTCAAGTTATTAGTGTACTCTAGAAGATCGGAAAGGCTTTGAAAGATAAATATTGACATTTTTTTATCATTTTGGTTTATTCGACAAAGGCTTTGTTAAAAGAATTCTGTATTTCAAAGGATTAAAAAGAGATTAACAAAAATTACTAAATATAATAAAATTTAACTTTGCATAGCTATACCTAAAATAGAGTTTCTGTCATCCAATATAAAGCCATTATTCACGAGGGATATGTGAAAATTTCAGATAGTAACAGAAGAAAAAGAGGGAACACTTCTGATGAAAACATCCCGTTCCGTTTATTAAATTTAAAATTTTCCATCATATACCGTGTTTCAAGGTAAAAAGAAAACACAAAAGCTTTTCTTAGTGAAAAAACAGTGAAGCAGAAAAAAATAAATCGATTAAATCAAAATAATTATGCTTTTCTACAAAAGATTATATTAGTAAATTGCTTCTCTGAAGATCGATAGTTTCTATTGATTTTAGTCCAAGATTACGTAAATCATTTTAATTTGATTGAACTTACTTCGCTGTTCTTCAAATTTTTCGTGTCATTGTTTACAAGCTGGAATATTCCATATCCCTTCACCTCACACTATTCAACAATATTCACCCACTCATGAGCATATTCTCACACAAAAACATCAACAAAAAATTAGCGAAAGACTAACAACGACATTCAATACCACAGCTGTCTAATAGGCTTGGAGCATCTAGCAACAGTAATCGTTCAGGCGTCAGTTTCAATGGAACATCTGTTAACGAGACGGTACTGTATTTTTTTAAAATGTCTATCGCAAGAAAACTGCAGAAATAAATTTGTTTTCTCGTATTTTATAAAGTCTTAGCACGATTTTTAAGAAATAATATTCCTTTCGGGTTATTTATAAAAACCTAATACTGTTACGAAAGTCGTCCTGTGGGTGAAAACAGTCCAAAAAGCTGGATAATTGGAAATGACGCTTAATTTAACGAACATTCCAGAAAACTCGTAGCACAGACAGCACGAAAATAACGGCATCCAATGAAACATCTGTAAATGTTTCTTTCCAAATATAACACTTACATTGTAGGGAAACAACATTTCAGATTCATTATTATCTATGAACTTCTCTTCATTAAGAACTAAAAATTAGCGTTTCCTGCGTATTACGCTATGTTCTGTGCGACAAATTTCTTGTAATTTGTACTTTCTCATACACAAAGTATTGTAATCGTCAAAAAATTCGAACTCGAGATTTTGATGAATCTTCACGTTTCTGATCTTCCTGACTCCGAAAACACAATTTTGGAATTATGTCTCCGTGTCTTTGAACACGATAACTCAAAAACGGTTAGATATGGCGGACGAAATTTGGTATATGGTTTTTACACAAAAATCGTAAATTTCTATCAAATTTTGGACGAAATCCGTCCACGAGAAGTCTGTCTGTCGCAGTTCTTGTACACCCTATAACTCAAAAACTTGAATAGCTAGATGGATAAAATTTGGTACACAGTTTTATCATCAAAATGTAGGTGCGTATCGAATTTTAGACTAAATCCGTCAAAGGGTTGATTGTCTGTCGGACTATATAATCGCATGATTGTGAACACAATAACTCCTAACCGCAATGACTTATATCAATGAAATTTGGTATGTGGTCTTCTAACCTTAATTGTAGATATTGTAGATCTGTGTCCAATTTTAGTTTCAATCGGTTGAAAAAAAAGGCGTTCAAATATCATATTCGGTTTCTTCACCATTCTACGACGCAAAAAAGGGCGCGACAGCTTTATGCGCTTTTCCCCACCTGTGTTAGGGAATGGTGTGTGCTACTGCCGTTTGGAGTATTTTTCCCCAGTCGTGTTAGAGCGTATGCCAGAAAGTTAAAGGGAGACCACTCCCGCTGGTTTTTATAAAAGTACACTAAAATTCTGGTCCAAAAATCGCCAAATACATTTGTTTACAATTTTGCGTGCTACGCTTGCATTAGTTCTGTTTTATACACAGACAACCAAATTCTTCGGTTTCTTTATAACCAATTTTTCTTATTTTATTTGATTTAATCCATTTGTAAGATTTTGCAGTTCATGGATTTGAATTCAAAGTTATTCAACTCGCAGAATAGATTAAGACGTCGCACGAAGCAATTATGGCAGCCATTTGATAATCAATAGATCAACAATCAATAAAAAAATTTAAAAAGAAAAGAATAAAAAAAGATAACAGGGAAAAAGGGGTAAAATACTTAAACACACTCTCTTCAACATATAGGCTAATAGGGTTCAAGGAATAACATTTAAAGCAACGAATACATGCTCTTAAAAAAAGATATTGAAAAATAGGTAGATAATTATTTTCTACTTTTTTTAAACATTTAATTTATAATTCATTGTTATAAATATTATGAAACCTTATAACAATTTTTTAAAAAAATAATTACCAGGTGCCAACGCAAAAAATCAATGGAATCAAAATTTAGTTAAATTAAATGACAGTTAAGCTCAGAAAATATTAAAATAACGTTTTTTCCGTGGCAAACACAAAACTCTAGCACATCCAAAGGTGAGGGAAAAATCGATTTTAAATTCCATTGTTATAAACATAAAACAAATCTAGTTAAACAAAAGTGTGCAGAAAAATATTAGCAGTTCTTAACTGATTAATGATAATTTACAACTACTCTGAGGACTTCCTTAAGCTTTTTATGAATAAGGGTTCCTGCGCCCTAATTGTCACTTCTAGAGAGTTTTAATGTACGAAAATTAAATCCAAATGTAATCCAATAATAAGAAAAAATAAATTTAAATTACTTCTCAAGATTTTTTCAAGCCATTTTATTCATAACTTTAAACGAAAAAGGGGTGTTTCCACTAATCAAAAATAAATTCGAAACGCTCTGGTTTTGACACATATGATATTATTCCATCCATGATCTTGAATATAATTGAAATGGTGAAAAAAACTATTGTTTTTTCACTGCAAGTCATTTTCGAATCACCTCAAAGACTCATTACGTTTCTTACCCGCCCTCTTTTTTATTCTGTTCGCTTTCAACAAAATGTGTTTCCGAGACCGTTCATTATTTTAAAAATTTCACTGAAAGTGGAAAGTGTTAAGCATTCATTCAGGATATTTAAGAATAAATTTGCGCAATCATAATAAAAACTCATATGTATTTTATTTCATTTTAGAAACAGAAAATATTCAGAAGTTCCCAAAAGTATTCTGGAACTTTGGAAATTTGCAGAAAAAGCTCTGTAGTTTTAATTGCAGGCGAAGCAAAAAGTTCAATTTTTTCTCTATTATCTCCCTTTTATTATAAATAAGATCTTCCATAATTTGTTCTTAAAATATTGATTTGTTTTTTTATAAAAATAGAAATATTGATAGGCAGAGAAAGAACGCACAAGATATGTATTTGAACACGAACATATTATTGGATAAATTTAACGATAAAATCATCATCTGACATTATTTTTTACATTTGAATTGTGGCAAAATTTAAAATATCGTTTGATTTTCAAATTTGATGATTTATTTTTCAAAAATATTTTATTTATCATATAAAAATAGATCGTAAGCATAGTGCGGCAAAAAATCAGTTTAGAACTACAGCCTCAGATATTTCGAAAAAAGATAATTATGAAACTTCAATAAATGATGAACTCATTTCTTTATGCGACTTATAGAGTAATACTCTTAAATTCAATGTTCAATGAAACTTTATTTAATTACGGGGCTAGGTAATTTATTTATTCCGCCTGAAAGCTTTCCAGATGTAATGCTCTCAAGAGGGATATCAGAGTGGTTAAAAGTAGATAACCGGAATAAATTACCGTTAGCAACGGTCATCGTGAGTTCACGGTAATGTGAAATGTCCACTGGAATCGCCGCATGCTTGGATGGACATCATGGCCAAGGACAATATGTCCTTAACCTTCTGAGAGCCATTTCTACAAGAATTCTCTATAGAAGCTCTTAAGAGAGTGTGTTATTTCGCAGACAGATAGGAATGACTTTAATGATGTCTTAAGAATATGTTAAAAGAGTTTAAGCGTGGTTAAACGATGGATGGAGATGTCTCAAGGATTAAATATATTACGCTGCGAATATTTCTGAATACATGCTCGGAATATAATATTAAATGAGTTTTTAAGTAGTCAAGATTTTAAATTATCAGTATTTTTTTAAACATAAAATCGGAGGTCATTAATCTCAAGAAGCAGCAAACATATAAAGAAGAAGTTTCCACAACGTTTTCGAAGTGGGGACTACACTTCTTAAACAAGTTTACTTGTTTATCCATAACATAAACACATGGCCTTTAATGCGGTAAACGGATAATATGTTAAGTAGAGTCTCTTTAACCGGCAACGGTTCTGAATTAATTAAAAATCATAAATCGAAAAATGTACCATATAAATTTTACAATAATTAGGTGGGACAATCATTAGGTGGTTGTTTGCCTCAATATTTATAGGGCAACAAGATCAAGAAGACACAGAAAACTCTGTTGGTATTAAAGTTACTTCTGCTAGAGAACCCAGGCCGATTACACCTCTGTGATAGTGAATGTCGTTGTTACCTTTTGTTAATTTTATTCGTAAAGTTTTGTGTTTAATCAACCAGAATTTGATTTGTATTTTTCTATTAGACTTTTTTGTTGTTGCTTATGTTGAAAGGAGAACGGTTGTTGTTTACGCTGAGGAACTAGAAGAACAGCGAATTGAGATCAGTGATGATAAAATGACTCGTAAGGGTGGATCCAATGCTACCGAAGAAGCCTTGAAATGCATTGAGGAAGCCTCGAGTACAGAAGTCATGCTTTTCATGAGATAGCGTTTATGCTACAGTTAAAGCGTGGAATCCGTTATTTTATAGAATAACTATGTATTTCAGGAATTACCTAGTAGTTATTGTACATGAAATAACTGGAATTATACGCTTTAACTAAGTACATATATACCAGTTAGAAGACATCCCTATTTGTACAAAATATTCTACGATGCTCTACTGATGTTCTTCGATATTCTGGAACGTCGTGCAATAACATCGTCAGTGAATATAGTATAATAGCACATTGTAGAGCAAAATTGTAAAGTTTTGCTTAATAGAGATCGGTCTGTAGGGAACAACTTATTATCAATATATACAGGGTTCCTAATTTATATCCGGCAGGTTACACCCCTTAACTCCTAAAAGGTGACAGCTTAGCCATAACGTTTGTGTCTAAGTATAAAGGTTATGCGCTACTGGATGAGAAGACAACTTACAACGCCATCTATCGGCAAATTTTGGAATTAGCGGTCCTATCTCATAAACGGTGGAAAGATACGAGAAAAGTCAATTAGAAAGTTGCAGAGCACTCTCTATTTAGCAATGAAAAGATACCAGCACATGTAACTGAACGTAGCGCTACAG
>BGPR01009792.1:0-18403 GCA_013235015.1 Araneus ventricosus
CGGAGATGTCTTGCCTCCCCGTCGGAAAATTTCTGGCGCCGCCTCTGGGTGAAGCGCTAAGTAGAAAGAAACTTAAAGTAAAGGAGAAATGAGGATAGTTCCATCATCGAATTCCGCCCTGCGAGCATGCGTAGTTACAGAGCGTAGGCTCTCCCTTACATTTTTAAGCTAAAGGGGAATTGGCGAGTTCGGCAGCACCAGTTGAGCTAGAAACAGAGTTTAAAACATTTTACCACAGCGGAAAATTTTTTGGCGAGCTAAAACTTCGAAAATAAGTAAGAAAATGAAAGAAAATTAATGATAAACAAACATTTAATTGAAAACGCTTTTTAATCTTAATATAAATAAATGTCATTGTGGGTATGTATGTGGCTATGTTCCACATCTCCTCCTAAACCAATGGACGGTTTTCAACTAAATTTTGTACACTTATTATTTAAGACAAGGGGAAGACACTTATGAACTTTTCTAAGTCCAAAAGTTAATTAAAGAGGCAGTTAATTAGAAATTAACCGAAACCGTTTTTCCGCCCTAACTTCGGAGCAAATTGTCCGACAAAAATATTTTTATACCATCTTAAAGTTCAAATTTTTACCTTTCTGATGATGCCAATTTTATTTCTGTGACATTTTCCCTTCAATTGTTATTAATTTTTAAAAGTTCCATAATTTTTAAAAACGTGCAGACGATTTTCAAATAACGAAGATTTATAGCTACTCCGTTGCTAGGCAACGGTTAGACTTTGAACTAATTCACCTTTTTTTCTGTGTGTTTAAGTGTGTCTGTCTGTTTGTTACGCATTTACGGCAAAACTACCAAACCGATTTGGATGAAAATTGGCAGAGTTGTAGCTTGAAACCCAGGAACGGACATAGGGTAGGTGACATCATGTTATTATTCATTATTTTATTATTCATTAATTCATTATTTTTGATTACAGATAACAATTAAATAATTAACAAGCGATTTGCGATGAAGATTACTACTTTATTTTTCAATCAACTGTCACGTGATCCTTCAGAAAAGTCCAAGCATTTGAAATAACTTATTTTTAAAGTCAAGCATCACGTGACCTTGCTGAGAAAAGAAATTAATTAATTTGTGGAATAATAACTGAAAAATAGACGCCAGGACAGAAAACCAATGATAGATATGATATAGTTTCAAGAGTTTTTGGATTAAAATTTAAAAACTAAGGTTAATTATAACTAAAGGAAAATATCGTTCAATGTTTACTTAAAATAAGAGTCTAATTTAATGGATAGTTTGCCAAAATAATTCTTTATCCCTCTTTTTATCGACATCCAAGATTTGTTTGGCTGTTAAATTTGCAACCAAACGATTTGGATAATCACTGGCGGTTAAATTCTAAACTAAACGATTTAGCTAATTGCAATAGTTCCATTTCGAATTTTAATGCTTTAAGAGCTTTTTTCAACCGATTTAAAAAGAAAGGATTGCATAAACCCAATGAACACGGAATTCAACGTTTTGTTTACTAAAGAAAGAACTGATTCGAACTTGGCGCTTGATACAGTTGCCAAATAGATTTGGCGATTGCTAGAGATTCAAACAGTGTATTAAATTGGGACATTTTTAAAATTGTTCACAGTACAGAGGAACTGATAAGCAAGGTTTATCCTTCCCTATAAGCTAATAAGAGGAATAGAGATTGTTCGTTGATTGGGAAATTTTGGCACTGACTAATGAAAGTTTAGGTCAGATAAATAAAAAAAAATGCTTCACAAATGGAGGGATGTATTATAGAATATCTATCTGTAGATACGGTAGTGGGTAATTACAAGTAAAATCATATCCTGTAGAGTTCTTCAACCCTATAGAATTACCTTCCGACAAGCTGAGATTAAAATTCGGTGTGCCAGAACTATTCATACGTAACCTCGATGTACCGAGACTGCGCAATGGCACACGGTTTCAAATTACACACTTAGGACCAAAAGTCGTACTAGCTACTGATATGACTGGCATAGCGAGAGGTGAGAGTGCTAAATTCTACGCATTCCGATAATACCGAAGGATTTACCATCCCAGTTCAGAAGGTAACAATTCCCTTTAAAATTAGCATTTGCCAGGCTCAGGGTCAGACACTCAAAGGGGCAGGCGTACAATTGGAAAAATCATATTTTTTCCGTTGGTAACTATGTGTGGCATGTTCGCGTGTGGCTATCCCACTAAACCTCTACATCGGTGCAAAAAACGCGAAACAAAAACGTCGTATACAAAAGTGTATTATCATATATAAACAATTTACCTAACTGTAACAGCAGACACATGTACAGTACACTCCTATTAGTCGTCCAATTATGTATTATCAACCATTAGAACTTTTAATTTCCCCTTTCTACATATAACGAAACATTTACATTCTTGAATTTTAAAAAAGTAACAATTCAAATTCTTCGCGCACGAAGTCGCGGGTAACAGCTAGTAGTAATTAAATTTGAATGAAACTTCTTGCAATCCAAAGGACTCTTTCGATAATTTTTAGTGATAAATGGTGATGAAATAGTGATAAATGGTGATGAAATCCACATGAGAATTTCCCCGCTATACAAGTGTTTTCAAAATTTCAGTTTAACAAATTTCGAGTTTAATTTCTTTTATTAAAATTAATTTGTTAAAATACTTATCTATTAGAGGAGAAAAATGTTATAAGTTTATTCATTAAATATATAACTACTCAAAGTTAATGAAAAAAGACACAAAATGTAAGTGGTATAAATATGCACCATGAGCAGTGAAGGAGTAAAAGATACAGCACCCCCAAGATTACATAACACGAGCCGCCACTGAGTACAGATCATTCGGATGTAGCGGTCTTAACCTTTACCCAAAGTGATCACTACAAGCGGCGTCTACTGTATTTCATATTTGTAAAGTTGTAATTTTGTAATCAAATTTTCACTCGCTTTCTGAAGTTTAAAATTTTGTGCACTTGCGCATTCTCGCCGACAGTGCACTATTTTTATACTAATCCTTTCAAGGGTCGTTTATTTCTAGTAATGGTATAATAAAATAACTTTGGGATTGATATTAATTTAAGAAAAAAAATCATTTAGTTATTGGATGACATTACATTTTTGTTAATTAATCTTATTAATTAATAATTAATCACCAAATTAAGACACTTTATTATGGTTTGAGTTAAGAAACTAGAACATATATGCTTTTATTTCATCGAAAAATTTGTCTAGAACTCACGCCAACCTAAATTGCAGCGTTGGATGTTGGCACATTACTATCTCAAAATAATAATAATAGTAATAATTAATTTGATTGTTAAAACCACATTATGTGGTCAAAGTGTAGTAATTTTTTTGTGGTTTCTGAAGTTATAAAGAGATAGCAGGTCATAACGGAAGTTGTAAAATAACTTACTATGAGCATTTAAAAATTGAATTTTGACGTAGACTTACGTCTCTCCATAGTGATCTGATGGTGAGTCGGGATAGGAAAAAATTATGACGCTTTTTGTGGTATTTTTAAACGCAACCAAATAGCATAGAGAGTTGGTTTTAGTTTCATTTAACAGAGAAAGGTAGACAGTGAAGATTGCAAAAATAATTTTAGAATTTGTAATTGCGGTTTAATCACAGTCGAGCTGCAAATTTGGTTAAAATCACGAAGAATTTTACATAGATCGAATCACATAGTCACACTGGACTATAGAGTTAATAGTCACATAGAGCTACTTTAGTCAGAGAAAGTCACAGTTGAATAAGGTAAGTAAGTCTACGCCCCTCAATCCCAATGGCCGTTTCGCAAAGACAGACTCTTGTCGAATTTTTTTGTGGTTTCTGAAGTTATAAAGAGATAGCAGATCTTATCAGGAGTGGTAAAATACTATGAGCATTTAAAAATTGAATTTCTTTTGTGGTTTCATGAAGTTATAAAGAGATAGCAGATCTTATCAGAAGTGGTAAAATAACTTACTATGATAATAACTTACTACTAAAAGTTGATGAAATTGGTGAGAAGTATACTTCCCACATCCTTAGAAAGGATTAACAGAACTTAATTTTCCATTAATTGATTAATAAAATTAAATTTTGATTCCATACCAGCTGCGCTACTCAATAGGGGATTCGAGAAATAAATAATTTTATGATTCCTTAATTTAAATAAGAAATTCTACTTTTTAATAAAATAATAAAATGCATTTTTTAAAACTGTTTTCATTAAATTTGTATATTAATCGAACCATCATATTCTAGCCAGTTTTTGATGTGTTCTTTCTCTCTCAGTCTCAGATCCGACTGAGTATATTTTGCAATCAACGTTTTTCAAAATTTAGAAATAACAATATCATCAAACGTATTCTTATACAACTTATATTTTTATTGACCAATTTTTCTAACAGTGCTCTATAAAAATCAAGATATATCGATATGCAATTTGCTTAAGAAAACATAAATGCAGCTAGTTCTTAATCTGTTCTCTCTCTCTCTTTTTCTTTCTCAGTCACAGATCCGACTATGTATATTTTACAATCAACTTTTTCATAATTTAGAAATAACAGTAGCATCATAAAACATATTCTTATGCAAGGATACGCTTTCATGTTTTTATTTTATTTCCAAATTTTTCAAACATTATTATATAAAAAAGTCAATATTTATGAATATGCAATTTGCTAAGAATGGATAAATTAGATCCTTTAATTTAGTAAAGGAAGAAAAGGAAAACATAAAAGGGAAATTTAAGACTTCCTTAAATCATGGACATAGAAAAGAAATTTAAAAATAATCTCAAATAGGAAAATGAAATGGATAAGCCAAAAGAAAGGGTACGTGGGTATAGCAAAAGTGACTACGAAGTAAAAAAAGGACACTCTTTCTTTTGAAAACCAGAATTGATCAGAATTTATTGAAAATTCTTCTGATCTTTCGTAAAACTTTTAAGAAAATTTTATTTCTAGGATTAAATGAAATGCTTTCATTCACAATTTATTAACTTAAAAAAGGAAACCCTCGAAATTTTCATTTTCCTTGCTCAGTTTTTATCACAGAAAATGCTAATATTTCAGCCTTCTCGAAAAAAAAAAAATCAAAAATTTGCTACTGCAATTGGGGATTATAGACTTTCCCTCAAACTTATGGTCCAACAATAAGATTTTATCAGTTCCTCCGGAAAAGAGCTTTATCAAATCCTCTTAGCATTAAAAGAAAGAACAGCTCCATTTTAGAAACGCCAGAACCTCCTAAATGTAACGAAACTAAAGTTAATTTCTTCAAAGGGGATTTTCTTTTTCCCTACGGCGCCAACTGTGTACTTTGGCGTCTGTTTTCTATTTCCTCCCTTAGACGTTAAATATATATTCTCCCCTAACTCCAAGCAGAGTTCATGTTAAGTGAAGGAATTTAGTTGAATGTGGATTCGGAAGTAAAAGCAATAGAAAATCCTATCTCAGTTGAATGATAAAGAAGTATGCGACAAACGGATAAATTGCAGATCTGTATAGAAGGTTTTAAAAGAGTTGTGAGTAGTGCTGTTGTGCGTTTCTGAGGGTTAGTCAATCTAATATAAGGATTACTCTATCTATTCAGAGTTGATATGTGTTTTTGTAGTGTTTCTTTAAATAAATAGTAGTATCTTTTGTTAAGAGGAGAAAAATAGGCATACTTCTCCATAGGGACATTGAATTGTTGAAGACACTGCAAAAAAGTATTTCTGTTACAATGGGACCTCTGTCAGAAATATATTTCAAATTTAAATTAAAACTGACATTTCTTAAAAGTCATTCTGCGTTATAAATGGACGCAAATTGCCGAAATAAGTTACGTGATGTTCTGTATAAATGAGTAGATTCTTTTTAAGAAAGTTTTTGTCCAACAGTAATGTTGTCCTATTAATGTGACATATCAGAATTTCAGCTCAAATTTGTTTTGATTATGACTAATAGACGAAAATTGTTGTAAGAGTTTTATTATGTAACCCTGTAATGTTTAAAACGTTAATCCATTATTTTATTTTGAATTTTATACATAATTCTGTACCTTTGTTTCAAAAAAAGCCATTGCCTTGCCTTTAGTTGATTCGAAGTTTGATATATTTTTATATGGCCAATGTCAAGGTTATAATAATTTTCAAAGGGTCAATGTGGGCTTTTTTTCATAAACTTTTGATCCGATCTCTGATAAATTGGCTTTTATTCAATCAAGGTGCAGAATGATTTTTTGTTGTAAAATTATTATATGCTAAAATAAGATTATCTTAAATATATGAAATTATCTAGTCATCAATATAGCTGTTTCATTGCTCATTATATGCACCGAACAATAATAGGACCAAAGGCGGATTAAGCTTGTTAGGGGCCCTTGGCCCTAAAATTCTTGAGGGACTCTCTAAAAGCTTCACACATATGCATTTGAGTATTTTACCTTGTCAGTCATTACATTTTAAAATAATATAATTTAGAGAATTTTTTATCCTTTGTAACGACAGTCAAACCCTGTTATAATGAACCCTCAACGGACCGATACAGAAGTTCGGTATAGCCGAGGGTTCACTATATCCGATATAATATTCGCTACACAAGATTTCCTATAATCCTTAGATGCATTTCCATGTTGCACAAATTAATTACATTAAATTGCAATTGGTAATGGGCTATAATAAATTAAAACAACTATTTGTTCGTAAGAAATTAAACAGTGAAATTGGTTGTATTTGCAATTATTTCTCCTAGGCATGAAAATAAGTAGTGATTTTTCGTTAAAGAGCTGAAACTAAGCTTGAAAAGTGGACATTTTGATTTACTATATCCGAATCCCTTTCTTTTGAAGATCGTTACAAGTAATTTAAAATACATTAATGGCATAGGAGTTCGGCTGGGATCATTTGAAAAGCTCCTTATAACCGAGGGATCGTTATATCCTGGGATCTTTATACCGGGGTTTGACTATATATTTCATCACTATTTCTATTTTATAATTGCAATGATTATAATTTTATTAGCCTATAAAATATACTGTGCGTTTTGTTTTACAATAAGAAATATGTGCATGGTGCTAAGACTGGTAATGTTCCGATATTTTATTTTTCAACGCCTATTTTAAACTAGAAAATCACCCGTCATGGTATGACGGATGCAAATTGCCTCTTCATTCGACAGATTTCCCTTAAATATGACGTATAGATATATATGCGAGAGAGATGTTTAACATTGATTGAAAACAAATAAAATAAACATGTGTATTATGAGAGAAAAATATTCTTTTTATTTAAATATTATTTACATATTTCTTTATTCAAAAAACCTCTTGATAAACAACATTCATTGTGAAGTATTTTTCGTTGTTTTACAATTTTCCTTGTACTTCAGATGTCTTTGTGTAAATTTTAACGTTTCCAAAAAATATTATCAAATTATATAATCACGATTGCTCTAAATAATTCATTCTATACAACCTATATCACGCGCATGATATACCACTGACGTAATTTACTACTTTCTATTAAAATACGGAAATTAATTTGAAATATAGGATTAATATAATTTAAAATTTCTCGGGAACTATTGATCATAGCGAGATATATTTTATATCAATCGATAGGAAATTTTATTTCACTATTTTAGAGCTATTAAATTTGAAATTAGAACGACAATTACTCGTTTAAATTTAAAATTACTGAAATTGAGGTTCTCTAACAATAAAATAATGCTGTTTAACGTCTCGCAGTGCTATGGCGCGAGTTTTATTGTAGGTGACGTCAGAGCGTTACCGAGAGATCTGGGCTATTATATTAGTAATGCTACAAAAGACATGCGCATGTGTGTGTATGATTTTCAATCTTGTTATTTAGCGGATCCAAAGATATCAAAAGTTTGTAGCGCAATATCAATGGATTTCTTGTCTTATATCAGAAATTAAATTTCACGTTGCACTTCACACGAGATACAACAAAAGCAATGTAATTGGACCATTCAGATTTGATCATTTATGGAAAATATAAAAATATATGAAAAAAATATAATGCTTCATTGAACTAAATTACATAAACAGTATTTTTGAAGTTCCTATTTATATTTTCTTAGAAATATTTTTGTGTTCTATTATTTTAAGCAAGAAATTAATATGTTCATTGATATTTGATATAACCTTAAGACAGGTAAGTTGCAGATATTTTTTTCACTATACTTTCAATAAGATTAAGAATCTGATGAAATGACTCAAACATTAAATTTAATCGATATTACTCTTTGTGTTTTAATGTAAACCATATTTTTCGGTTGAAATCTAGAAGTTGGTACACACTCTTAAAATGGCGCAAAGTCGCCAAAGCTAATACAAGTATTACCTGCATTTAGCTTTGGCGACTTGGCGCCAGTGAAATGCAGCGGTCAACGTCTTGCTTTGGCGATTTGGCAGCGTTTTAAGAGTGTGTACCAACTTCTAGATTTCAACCCATTTTTCCTGCTCTTAACAAAAAGGAAATTTTAAAAAATGTTAAACATAGAGTTTTCATTCAATTTATGTAACATTTTCTTGTACGTTCATACTGAACTAAAGTTAAATTTTTGGATTATAATTAATTGAAAAAGAGATTATTATTCGGAATTTTTCATTGTAATTTTCATGAATTTAAAAGAAATTCTTCTAACTAGTTAAAGAAGATTAAAAAATTGACTTTAACTTTCCGTTGAATATTGTTTAGGAGTTTGGGAATACAAATTGACTTGATTGACAAAGCAGTAAATAAACAATGGAATGCAATCGGTGTAGTCGAAGAAGTGAAAATGTATGTGTCCTCAAATGGAGACGCTGAGGATTAATGGGTTAACATGGACGTTATATGATATATACAGTGGGCTCTCGCGCGCGCGCGCGCGCCATGTCAAAACTGACCGGTTTCCCCATTCACGCTCGGTTTTGGCGTGGAATGCTCGTTAATGGCCGACTTAACGAGAAGAAAAAATTATAATTAGTTTTCATACAACTTGTTTAACCGCTCCATTTCACACGATTTTAAGATTAGATAAATGTAGCATGTTCATAATTATTTAGGTTTTTTTTTGTTGTTTAGAGAAGCAAATGTTACACAACGGCTTGTATTTTATTTGTGAACATTGAAGCTGAAAGTTTAAATAAAAAGCAGCTTCTCACAAGCAATATGTGCAGTTACAAACTGAGACACGTTCGAACTTGCATACATTCTTCCGATAATGCATATCCCGGATAATGCGACTTCCTATTACGAGGTATTGTTTTGGATTCTAAGGGATCATGATAAGAGAAGTTATGCAGGAATTTTCCTTAAGTCGTGTCATCATTGCAATAGATAGTCTTCCTAAAAGAGATAAACTTGATGGAAGGTAGTAGAGTGTAGTGTGAGTGAACGTCGAGCTTTTAAACAAATGAATTAAGGCCTCGGAGGCCTAGTGGCAAGGTCTCGGCTTCGGGCCTGGAGTGTTCCATGTTCGAAATCCGATTCCACTGAAGATCCACCATGTATGTGAGCCTGTTGAACGTTAAAATATAAGTAGGATGTCAAACGTCTTCTCCCTGGTATGGTGCGGAAGTTTTGAAAGGGGGCATAAAACAGGTTGTTTCCTCCAAGATCGTCGCAATTTTCGTGAGCCCAGCCTCCACAAATCCGACACTGAATCCAGTCTTCTTCAAAGTTTTCAGCACAGATGATGCAGTGAGTCTTTTCACCTCCTTCTCTCTTTTCTTGTTCAGATTTTAGTTCCATTTTTGCTCTCATTTTCAAATCTTCTTTGGATGTTCGAGGTGTGATCGGTTCTGATCTTTTTACATGAACCGATTTTTTCCTTTTTCTATCATCATTGGAACTGCTAGAAAGTGGCGATATCTCCTCTAAAATATCTTGACATGTAGTTGTTTTGGGAAAATCCTCAATAAGAGAGGTAGATGTACTGCTATCATTTTCCAAGACTGCTTCATCTGCTCGTCTTTTACTGGTTTTGAAGAACCGGGCAAGCTCAAAATTGTAGCAGATGTGGCAGCACCATTGCGTGCGATACAACCCGAAACACCATGGAGCAAAACATCGGTTACAACATACGTATTAATAAGCCTAAGGAGATTTATGACCTGTAACTTTAAAGACAATAAATTTTTATATATTTTATATTATTTTCAACAATAAACAAAAAGCAACTTATAATCACTTTTAGGCAAGCTATAACAACCTGAATTTATCTTCGTTCACTCAAAAAGCTGTTGAAGAAACTAAATTTTCTGCCACGTGTCAACAACACTGCCGTTTGACTAAATATGGAGGCATGTGAACTTTCAACCCTCACCAAACACCATGGTGTTTTGACAGGTCCCGCCTCCTAAGGCAAATAAATGTAAGAAATAACGCATGTCCGATACTACCCGACCTCGCCCTTCCTCCATGCACGACGTCACAACCAACGAAATGGTTCTGTATATACAGGTTGAAATTTCTGTATGTACAAGGTGGTCATAAATTATTGTACTCATTTTAAAAATTAATTTAAAAAACTAATAATGTTACAACTGCGTTTTTTCTTTTAAATGAGGGAGCAAACAATTTTTTTTCAGATAGGCTGTGTACCATTACGGCGTTCTAAATTTGCTACAGCGAGAGATTTCCATACGGAATGGCTACCGATCAGCGGAAGCCGATGCACATTGTTTGTATCCTTTTTTAGTTCTTAAATATCTTGAAAACTATTCAGTTTTCAAATTACAATTAATTTAACAAATTAAAGAGCGTAAAATTCCCTACAAATACATGCTTTTATTTTTCTTTTAGCTTTAACAGTTTTGCAGATAATGACTCTCAAAAATGGGAGATGTCCAATAATTTATGATCACCCAGATCACCGTAACGACGCGTTATATATCTGAAAAAACCTCTTTGAAATGCACTCTCATAAAAAAAAACCCGTAGTTGTAACATTATTAGTTTTTCTTATTAATTTTTGAAATGGGTCCATTAATTTTTGATCACCCTGTATTAGGAGGTCGGACCCGGAGTGTACGAAAGAAAATAATTTGCATGAACGTAGATTTATTTTTCAATACTACCTAATAGAAATTTTATGAGCATGCTTTCAAATATTGCTTTTCATTTTCTCAGAAATTTCGTTTCTATAGATGCCACCGGAGCTGATTTTATCAATAAACATTAAAAAAACACAATATTTGAAGGTATAGCTTAAAAACATAAATAAAAATAAAATGCAATTTTGCTATTCTTTCTGAATAACGTCAGTTTGGGTAAAGCAGAGGTATAGTGGACTCGGAACGCCGTTCAGGCATTGCTTATTATTTTTTAAGAGAAATAAATAGGAAAACATTCTGAGATAATTCCTTAAACCAGAACAATATTTGTCTGATCCTTTGCCTCGAAAATATTATTGGCATTTCAAGTCAATATAAATTACAAGCCACTGGCTAGCGATTGTGGTAAAGGGTTAAAAAACATTAAAGTTACAACATTTAAATGTATTTTATATTTATATTATAAGAACCCGTGATATTTTCTATATCACTTACCCATGTCATGATTTTACATTAAAATTACTTTAATATGACTTGAAGATATCATAAATTAAAAAATATTATTATTCAACATTTACATTATATTCATGAAATAATATTTCATTAAAAATGTTGGATTAAAATAACATTAAGTTTGATAAAAAAAATTTAAAATAACTGCAAAATAGGCATTATTTTATTGTTGACATTTTATTATTTAACAGCTTCATTATCTATATAAAATAATTATACACTATAAAAGTAAAAAAATATTTTATTTTAAAGTGGTCCCTTACCCTCCCAGGTCTCAGCTTTGTGACACTGTTTAATTTTCGATTACTAGAGTAGAGCATAATTTTATCACACCAGCTGCCAATGTGTGTTCAAGTAAAGTTTATGGCTAGTTGCACACACACCGATTTTTGCAGACCGGTTTGAAAATAGTCTACTTTTGCAGACGATGCGTTCCTTGCACACACGCCGATTCGTGTCGACCGGTTTTGAAAATGCTCGGTTTTTTGCAGACGATGCGTTCCTTGCACACACGCCGATTCGTGTCGGTCGGTTTCATATCGGATGTACATCAGGTCCTTCTCGAATGCAGTTTTTTTTTTCTGAAGTTAAAATGAATCCAAAATGTATTGCTGCTATGCGGTTGCTTTACCTACGTCTCAGGCGTCGTAGGATTAAGCGTAATTACTGGGCTCATCCAATCAACCAGAAAAGGGAGCAAACAGGAATATTTCATACACTTTTGAAAGAACTTCAAAAAGATGAGAACAAGTTCTTCAATTTTTTTCGCATGGCAATACCATCATTCAACGAACTGCATCAACGGCTTACAACCAAAATTCTCCGTAAGAATTCGAAAATGACAGTTTACATTATGCGAAATTCAGGCACATTGCCTCGAAAGCCTATATTGGCTCATAAATTAATTACAAAGTTCAAGTGTTATTTAGTTCTTAAAACTAAACTAAATTTCAACTAAACAGAAATAAATACTAAGTGAATTATTAAGTGAAAGCAATGAAAAACAAATACTTGTTTAGTTTCCCATTTTCATCTATTAAGTTTTACTAAAATGTTTCTAATTTCATTTCCGATTATCGTTTTAGTAAAATAAAAGAAGTTTTGGGATTAGATGTCATATAGTATGGTCAGTTATTTGACTCCATTACGTAAACAATGAACAAAATAGGTGCAAGGCCACTAACAGAACATGGGAACATGGGTTAAATAATCTACAGCAATCTGAAGTTTAAAATTACGTTGTTAAAGCATCCATGAATACAAAATTATACAAGATTCAATTGAAATCATATTCCCGTCGAACAAGCTGGTCGCCGAAGACGGCTAATTCAAACTAAACTAACTCTAAATCGCAACTAAAAAGAAATAAATATTAAGTTAGAACAACGAAAAATGCTTCTTTGTTGTGCCCTTTTGTACATTCTTGTACAAAAATAGTGTTGTCAAAACAAATGCTTGCTTAGTTTTCCATTTTCAGCAATTTTTACTAAAAGGATTCTAATTTCATTTCCAATTATCATTCTAGTAAAATGAAATAAGTTTTGGGGTTACATTAAGAAATAAAAATGAAGTGAAACGAAAAAAATGTTTTTACTTTTCGGCAGAAAATGGGTTCGCAACGTAGGCGGACACCTTAAAAATTGACTTGGCAATACAACCAAATTATAATGTGTTAATATTAAGAATTCTTGTGATAATAATCTAACACTGTGGAAAGCAATCACTTTCGAAAAAATTTGAATTTCCATTTATTGCGTTAATAAATCAAAACTAAGGGAGAAACCAGGTGAAAACAACAAATTTATATTTATTTCTAAGGCTGGCCGGAGAGTAAAGTTGTTTTGAGAATTATTTTTATTTATAAGCGAATTATGTTAAATGAAAATTCATTAGAAAATTATGTTAAATTAACTATAACTAATTTAAGGCATTGCAATTATTCAACAAAGATTTATTAAGCTAATTAAAAATAAATAACAAAGCAAGTACAAAATGTAATTAAAAAATCGAAATAAAAGTATGGAATGTATGCGGAATCATTAATATTATTTTAAAATTAGAAAAACCGACTTCTTCAAATGTAAAAAAGCATATATATATTTTCAGAGATCTCTAAATGTTAAAGCGCTTGGTCTTTTAACAAGCTTAATCCGCCACTGAAAACCATTATTTTTAACTAACCATTAAAAATTTCTTTGTGTATAGGTAATTTTCTCATTCTTATGCCTATAGAATATCAATAAAGAAGAAAAAAATAATGTTCAATATTTTTTTCAAAATGTTACTAATTTTATTATTTCGTCACGAGAGCGAAGTCGATCGGCTGAAACCGGTGTGTGTGCAAGCGTCAGAAGAATTACATATGCTACTGGAAACGTCTGCAAGAAACCGGATGAAAGAAATCGGCGTGTGTGCAAGCGCCAGTAGATTTACATGTGTCACTGGGACCCCCAGCAGCTGCCGATGTCGGCGAAGCGCAGTGACAATTCTCGGCAGCCGATCGGTTTTATGTAGGCGCCGGTACGTGTGCAAGCTCCAACTGTTCTCTATACACTACTAATGGAATGTTGCAGACCGGTCTGAAACCGGTCGACACGAATCGGTGTGTGTGCAAGGAGCCTATGGTGCGAAGCCCTTTCTCTCCTCTTTATCTCGCCAATTCATTGCTGCCAAGCAGAATACAGATTGGCGACCTCAGAACATTTGTTTTGGTTGCGCAGGAATGTTCCTATTCGTGTCTTGTTCGCGCAGAAATCATTATATTTTTATTTCGCACTTCAGCGCTGAGATTTTATTTCTCAAGTATGTGCTATGTACGCTTTCATTGGTCGATTTCTTCGAATTTCAATAAAACTTCGTTTGGAATTTATCGGCAATTCTACATTTTGATTTTTGACAGATAAGATAATGCAGGTTGAAATCTAGAAGTTCGTACACACTCTTAAAATGGCGCCAAGTCGCCCAAGCTAATACAGGTAATACCTGCATATGGCTTTGGCGACTTGTCTCCAATGATATGCAGAGGTCAACGTCTTGCTTTGGCGATTTGGCAGCGTTTTAAGAGTGTGTACCAACTTCTAGATTTCAACCATAATGCGTTTGTTTCGTGTGAGGACGTAATGAAAAATGGCTTCAAATCAAATGACAATATTTTTCTGTGTGTTTCACTTATCAATGAAAAAGAGAAGTTAATCGCTCATGTTCACTTTGACGAAGGAATATTTTGAGGTAATAATTTATTTTGGAATTTAAAAATAAACCTAGGTTCCTAACATTCAATGAAAAAGCGAAGCTACTATTTTCAAAACTGCGCACTCAAAACAAATGTTCTCACATCGCCAAGCCATCTTGCTCTTGGCGACAAAAAGTTGGAGATCCTAAGTAGAGAGGAACGACTTCGCACCGTAAACTTTACTTTTACCGCAATGTGTATAGACGGGATTACCTTCTAATGAAAAGTTTCGAAATCAGTTCAGTGGTTGGGCTGGGGAACTATCTGAAGGTCTTTCCCCATAGTGAATGTGCAGTGAAGTAGTGTTTTTTCGATTTCTCTCGAAAATGAAGGGTGATGAGGGACAAGCGATTATTGATGACATGCCTAGACGTCATAAGCTTTCAAATGAAATAATAATTGTCGAAATCAGTTCAGTGGTTTGGGCTGGGGGAATATCTCATGGTTTCGCCAAATTATTTTAAATATATAGATATTCAGAATTATTTAAATGGGCGTACTGATGAACCCTATTCCCCCCCCCCCCTACACTGTCAACTTGAGTCGTTGCTGATTATGGGCTATTAGAAATCTATCACAGCGTAAACTAAAATAATAATGTAGTTTTTTACTGCTTACCATTTTTAAGATTCTTTTTTTATGATAGATGTCAGCAACATTTGTGAAATATAAACTTTCAGACACATTTGACATCTTTAATAAATAAGTATTTCGATGCTATATTTACAAAAAAAAAATCCGTTTCAAGTTGGATAGATTGTTTGCTTTATAAATAAAACTAGCTGCATGACCCGGCGTTGCACGGGCAATCTTGAATAATGGGATATTCCCGAGCGGAGAGAAGTGAGATCACGTGAGGCCTTCGGATCCATATTTTTTCAAGTGCCCGGCTCCGTTTTTTTCCCAACAAATATTGTCACTTACTTTCTCCAAGAAATGTAAATATTCTTTCAAATCTAGTCTTTTTATTACTAATTTTCGTATGCCTGCCTCCGATTTATTTTTTTTACATATATTGTCGCTAACGTAAACGTTACGTTCCCCCCAAAACGTATTCTCTTTTCTTTGTTCTTCTGTTTCTACGGCTCTTCTCTGCTGGCCACGTTGTCCCATTACTGCCAATCGTCTATTTCTTTGTTCTTCTGTTTCCTCGGCTCTTCTCTCCTGCCCACGTTGTGCCATAGTTGACAATCGGCGGCTTCTTTCTTCTTCAGTTTCAAACACTCTCCTTTCACGTTTTCTAATTGCCTCCCGTCTACTGGCAACATCCCCTGTAATTCCTCTTTTTCTTTTAGGCATCGGAAAAAGCGAGAATTGAGCAAAGCAAAAATAGTAACTTCCAAATATCAGCTTAAAATAGAAGCTTCTACAAATATTTAAACTTGTTCAAATCAATGAATAATGATTAAAATCACTAACATAACTAATCTACATCTTTCGGAACATAACTTTACAGAAACTAAACACCCCTTTTAATTTCGTTAAAATGATTTTGTTGGACGCTATATCACGGGATAAAAAAAAAGAATTTATACACTTTCAACAATACACTTTTTATTTCTGTCAGCGTCACTTTTTTATTGTTGTTGTAACAATGTTCCTTAAAGTAAACGACTTCAACAATAAAATAATTTTTGAATTGCGCTGTAACAATGAAAAGTATTGTTATAAAGTATCCCAAACAATGAAAAGCATTGTTGTCAGTTAGTTTTTAATTAATATCTTTTTCACTAATTAAAATTTCGAAATTTAAATGGCCGAAATGGCTTCCCTGGATTATTCCCCATCTTTTGGTACCTTCCGCGCGCTTCTCCGTTCGGCGGTTCGTGAGAAGATAGAGGGACATACATACATACATACATACATACATACGTTTGTTTACCTTCGAATTTTAATAGAGTAGATAATATCACATTACAATAATCATTTTAATAATGCAGTTGTAAACAATGTAATTAAAAAAATGAAATCAAAGTTTGTTGTTGCTACCATTATTACAGCAACATTTTTTTTATCTATAGCAATAATTGTTGAAATAATCTTTTTAATATATAATTAAATCATTTTTGGCATTAGCATTTCATAGATAGGTTTGTCCTCTTTCTTCATATTTTCATCTATTTCAACTTTTATAGGACATGAGTGCGCCACCCACATCCTTCGCTGAAATTTTTAATAGTGGCTATTGGGAAGGAATGCAAGAGATCACCGATGGAACCCTGCAAACAGACGACGGAAAGAATTTTAGAATCCACAGGGTAGTTTTATCTCAAAGCAGTAGTTATTTTCGAGCATTGTTTAGCTTTCATCTGAATCAAGAAACGGTTGTCATTCCTTGCATAGACAGCGAACTCTTCGAAATAATTCTCATTTACATATACACGAACAAAATTGCATTGGATGAGAAAAACGTGTATGACTTGCTGATGGTTTTAGACTATTTACTTCTCGATGACTTGTTGAAAAGTTGTGAAGCATTTGCCATTCAGAACATGACAAGTACCAACTGCCTGTCATTACTTACTGTCGCGTCGGATTGTAATAGATCGGCTGTCTTTGAGAAATGTTACAGATACGTGCTCGTTCACTTCGAAGATATTTTAGAAGCATCAAATGGCGAATTTGAAATACTACCTTTAAATATCCTCAACCAATTGCTAGAAAGTAATAGCTTGAATGTTATATCTGAAATATCTGTCTGGAAAGCTATCGTTTCCTGGACTGAAGCTAAAGGTTCCACAAGGCTGCCTCACGTGCCCATACTCTTAACTTTCCTTAGACTTGAAGAAGGAGCAGACGAAGAGCTGGTAGCGGAAATTCTTTCTCATTCTATAGTAAGCAGCAATCCCCATATCTTTGGTTTAATGATGAGTAATGATTTCCGCTTCCATGCGACATGTACGCCACCTTCTCAACACGCACGTTTGCAACCTTGCTACAAGAATTTGCTGTCCTCATATCGTCCTCGTGTACCAAGTCGTATGTATCTTATAGCTCGGCATACGTTAAGTCCTTCACTAAACGGAAGCGAAATATTTATGTCATACGACAATGAATTAGACTATTGGCAAAGCAGTTTTTTTTATTGACAGGATGCTACAAATCGGGCAGCGCATCTACATGTTCGATAGGAGCAGTCTGGGAGCTATTTTTGATATTGTAGAGGAAGAATGGCTAAGAGTAAGAGAAATTCCACCTCGCCCAAGTTTGGATGGTTGGATAATTATTTTAAGAGAACAGTTATATCACATCGGTCAACGTTCAAGAATAGACCATGATTCAATGAACATGATATCCAGTTACGATTTCGAGAGAAATAGTTGGGAACTCATTACTCACATACGCAATAATGTTATATATGGAGCTGTTACGTTCAAAGACCGGATTTTTATAGTGGGAGTTTCCAAAATAGAACCTGCTCATATGGTTTGTCTAGCATACGATCCAGCGAATGAAACCTGGACTATGCTTCCTAGTCCAAATATATTCCGTGAAAAATTTTCTGTCGTGGCCTGCCACGAAAAGGTTTTTGTAATCTCTGGAGTGAGTAATGAAGAAGAATATCTAAAAGTCGTAGAATCGTATGATCCACTTCAAAATACTTGGATGTCACTTCCTGACCTACCTTTTCAGTATT
>BGPR01009792.1:29134-54329 GCA_013235015.1 Araneus ventricosus
CTTCTGATAAGATCTGCTATCTCTTTATAACTTCAGAAACCACAAAAAAATTCGACAGGAGTCTGTCTTTGCGAAACGGCCACTGGGATTGAGGGGCGTAGACTTGCTTACCTTACTCAACTGTGACTTTCTCTGACTAAAGCAGCTATATGTGACTATTAACTCTATAGTCTAGTGTGACTATTAGTCTAGTGCGACTATTAGTCTAGTGTGACTATTAGTCTAGTGTGACTATTAGTCTAGTGTGACTATGTGACCTATCTGTGTAAAATTCTTCGTGATTTTAACCAACTTTGCAGCTCGACTGTGATTAAACCGCAATTACAAATTCTAAAATTATTTTTGCAATCTTCACTGTCTACCTTTCTCTGTTAAATGAAACTAAAACCAACTCTCTATGCTATTAGGTTGCGTTTAAAAATACCACGAAAAGCGTTATAATTTTTTCCTACCCCGACTCACCATGAGATCACTATGGAGAGACGTAAGTCTACGTCAAAATTCAATTTTTAAATGGTCATAGTAAGTTATTTTACCACTTCTGTTATGACCTGCTATCTCTTTATAACTTCAGAAACCACAAAAAAATTACTACACTTTGACCACATAATGTGGTTTTAACAATCAAATTAATTATTACTATTATTATTATTTTGAGATAGTAATGTGCCAACATCTAACGCTGCAATTTAGGTTGGGGTGAGTTCTAGACAAATTTTTCGATGAAATAAAAGCATATATGTTCTAGTTTCTTAACTGAAACCATAATAAAGTGCCTTAATTTGGTGATTAATTATTAATTAATAAGATTAATTAACAAAAATGTAATGTCATCCAATAACTAAATGATTTTTTTTCTTAAATTAATATCAATCCCAAAGTTATTTTATTATACCATTACTAGAAATAAACGGCCCTTGAAAGGATTAGTATAAAAATAGTGCACTGTCGGCGAGAATGCGCAAGTGCACAAATTTTAAACTTCAAAGCGAGTGAAAATTTGATTACAAAATTACAACTTTACAAACATGAAATACAGTAGACGCCGCTTGTAGTGATCACTTTGGGTAAAGGTTAAGATCGCTACATCCGAATGATCTGTACTCAGTGGCGGCTCGTGCTATGTAATCTTGGGGGTGCTGTATCTTTTACTCCTTCACTGCTCATGGTGCATATTTATACCACTTACATTTTGTGTCTTTTTTCATTAACTTTGTTAATGAAAAAAGACTTTAATTTATATATTTAATGAATAAACTTATAACATTTTTCTCTTCTAATAGATAAGTATTTTAACAAATTAATTTTAATAAAAGAAATTAAACTCGAAATTTGTTAAACTGAAATTTTGAAAACACTTGTATAGCGGGGAAATTCTCATGTGGATTTCATCACCATTTATCACTAAAAATTATCGAAAAAGTCCTTTGGATTGCAAGAAGTTTCATTTAAATTTAATTACTATTAAAAAGCGTTTTCAATTAAATGTTTGTTTATCATTAATTTTCTTTCATTTTCTTACTTATTTTCGAAGTTTTAGCTCGCGAAAAAATTATCCGCTGTGGTAAAATGTTTGAAACTCTGTTTCTAGCTCAACTGGTGTTGCCGAACTCGCCAATTCCCCTTTAGCTTAAAAATGTAAGGGAAAGCCTAAGCCCTGTAACTACGCATGCGCGCAGGGCGGAATTCGATGCTGAAACTATCCTCAGTTCTCCTTTACTTTAAGTTACTTTCTACTTTGCGCTTCATCTTCGGGTAGTGAAATATTAAAATAGGGAACTTAGTTTTCTGCCTTACTTTTTCCTTGCGGCTTATTTGAACATCGAAATCGTTTAATGTAAAATTGCATTAGATTGTTGATAGATTTAAGTATTAAATGTGAAATAAAATAAATTTACAAAATGGAAAAAGAAAATATGCACGGGTCAGCCCTGATCAGTACATCCAAATTGCCTTAAAAGTAATACAAATCTATAGCTGTACAAAGCTAGCAGAAAAAAACAGGGCACACAGCATTGTTGGTAAGTGCTCATTCGTTTCAATTAGAAGGAGAATATAAACGCAATGTGCAGAAAAAATATATACCCATTTAATTTTTTAAACAATCTTCCTTGAAAACAGTTATAAAGAGCAAATCTTTTTTTTTTTTTGGAAGCATTCGAACATTTATTGGACAAATCCTTCTTATTAATAATACTCATCAAAAGATTCAACACGGTATTGGACTGATTTTCTTAAAGTACGGAGGACTTGTAGAGTTTCTTGAGTGACTGAGTTCTCTTCAAGAGCCTCTTAATCATCATTGTCTCCTTGTTCTGCGGCGTCATCTCATAGAAAGCGATGAATACAAGCGAATTGTTGATCACTAGAATCGACGGATTTTCATTGTATTTAGATACGGGAGATCCGTTCCACGTCATTTTGATCAGTACAACCGATTGATCGTCATATCCGTGATCACTACAAGCGGCGAATACTGTAATTTAAATTAAATAAAAGTGTTTAACTAGTTTTAAACTAATGCCATGCTAAGCTTAATACGATTTTAGGATTCTATATTATTTTGTTAATAAAAATTGTTCTAATACACTCTGTCCCAAAAGTTTATAGAATCTAGTAAAATATATGTTTTAGCAAAACGATAAGGCATACAAACACCAATTACGAATATGTTTATTCAAACCATATGCGACTTGCATTCAACGAAATATTTAGAAAAAATAACAATTTTTATTTCAATTATATAGCAAAATGGAAATTTCCATCGACATAATTAAGGTTTGTAATATCTCTGGTTCCAAGTTGTACTATACATTTTCAATGGCTGTCTTCAAGGCATTCACTGAATAAAATTGCCCTCCATTCTCATATACCTTCCGAGACATAATGCCCCACACATTTTTAATTGGGTTTAGATCAGGGCTCATCGGTGGCCACTCAAGAACAGTAACATTTTTCGAGTTTAAATAATTTTTCGTAGCATTGGAGGTATGGATGGAAGCATCATCTTGCTGATATTACCAATTTCGTCCCCCTATGTTTTCTGCAAATGGCATAAGATGATTTTCTAGTGTTTCTATGTATTTAGGAGAATGCTGTCGGTCATCTAAAAAGGCCAAACCCACTTGACCGTTGAAACTGAAAGCCGCCCACACCATCACAGATCCACCACCACTTTGCCTACCGAAAAAGCTCCTTGGCTCTTTTCGTAAATCATGCCAATATTTTATATTCCCGTCAGGTCCATTGAGGTTCCATTTTTTTCATCACTGAAAAGGACAGCCATCCATTTATCACTATATGGCATATGATTACGAGCCCATTGTAATCTCTTACTAATGTGAAGCTTTGAGAGCGGTAATCGGCGAGCCATTTTTGCGTGGATCATATAACCAGATTCTATAATTCATCTATGAATAGTGTTCTTGGAGATTTGCAACCAAGAAGCCCCAGTAATTTCGCGAACCGACATTTTCTGACTTGAAAGCGATTCTTTGTATCTGTCTATCACTGCGAATATCCGTCTCCCGAACGAGGTTTTGGCTTTTATGGCGTCTTACGAGTTAATACACGATAAATCATGCTTTTAGAACGATTTAAAAGTTTCAATATTTCCTTAACAGTCTTACAGAGCAATTTCAAATGCAGAATTTTACTCCCTTCTTCATTAGAGAGCTGCTACACTTTAGGCATCTTAAAACGTAGAACAAACGAACGCTTTCCTTTTCTTACAACGTATTTATTAGGTTCCAGATCAACGTCATGATTACCGATACCATATATGCATAAAATTGTATTTGTCTATAAACTTTTGGGACAGGATATTTCAGTTTATTCTATGATTTAAAAATTGGCATTAACTATACAGGGTAGAACTGCTGTTTTTTCAATTTGATAGACATAACATATCTATGCAGTAAGTTACATCGAAACATATCATATACAACAAAAAATATACGCAAAATACAAGATTCTATAAACTTTTGGGACAGAGTGTATAATGTAACACCATCTTACATACAAACAACGTCAGACAGAACACCGCCCCATGCCCCCGTACCTGATGCCATTACAGCAACGTCAGACAGAAAGTTTCACTATTGCCATTCGGGAATGAATTTATGTTGAAAGTGGCATTCTATTCAAGTCAAAGAGCGAGGAAATACGGGATGTTCATAAATTATTGTCGGGGCTTCCTTATCTCATAACTTTTGATTAAAAAACATGATGATAAATATTATTACATACTCATAAATTACAACTCAAAACGTTTTTATAATAATACACACAAAGTTAAGTAATTTCCACATGGCCGTCTTTCGCGGCATGCAACCCATCGATACTTCACTGGAAATTGAGTTGAGTCTCGATGTGTTACGTGCCACGAAAGACTCCCACAACTTTGGTACTCATGGGTTTTTTTATAGCTGCCACCTCTTAGAAGTTTTGTTGTTCTTATTTCTTCTAAGATACTGAAAAACTTAACTACTCTTGTATGAAGATTGCGTGCATTTTATTAACCTTAACCTAGAAAGAACGAGAACTCAATTTCCAGCCACGTGTCGATGAGATACATGGTGCAAAAAGTTACCATGTGCAAATTACTTAACTTTGCCTGTGTTCTTAAAAAAACTTTTTGAGTTGTAATTTATGAATATGTAATAGCATTTATCGTCATGCTCTTTAATCAGTTATGAGGTAAGAAAACCCCCGACAGTAATTTAAGGACACACTGCACATTCCAGCATTGATAATTGAGAGAAACGTGTAGCAGCAATGTATGTCGCTTCTCTTTTCGTAATTAGTGCTTCTGCTTTTTGCACTATAAATACCCTCATGTTTATCCAAAATAACATGCTTCTGAAGCCTCATTAGTTGTTTTAACATATTTCCTCACCTGTGTCTTTCAGCAGTGGTTTTTGTACCGAGGTACCGTTTCAATACCATTCGTAGTTTTAACTGCATCTTGGCATTGCATAAAAATGTGGGTGTTGTCATTTTAATTTTCCAAAATTTTGTCCATAGAACAGTAACCTTGAGAACTCAGTTTTTGTTCTTCTCCTCACTCTCCAGCCATACTTTGGAGCCGTGATGGCCTAGTGGTAATGTCTCGGCTTCAGAGCTGGAGGGCTTCAGTGCCGAAACCCGATTCCACTGAAGATCCGCCATGTTTGTAGGCCTGGTGCATGCTAAATCTGACTTAAGTCAAACGCCCTCCCGCTGGTGTGGTGAGGAGGTTTGGAGAGGGAGGTGCCAGCTCAGGTGTCGTCCTACCAACTGGCCACGGTTCAGAATTCTGAGGTCCGTCTTGGCGTTGAGTTGCTTCAAAACGATATGTAATTGTAACTAAACTAAACTAGCTCATACTTTCAAACGCCAAAATCTCAAACTCATTCGCTTTCGTTGATCTCTGCGGCAGATAGGTCTCGCATGCAGCTAAAGTTATTTTTACGACCAATCTCAACAAGAGTGGTAATAGTTAGCCAGTAGAAAATTTGAAACAAAAGTCATATGCTTCTTTATTGCATTAACATTAATTTTGCTAACACACATTAACTGCAATATCTTCTTTTTCTAAAATAATATTTCTGCTAAGTAATGTGGGACATTGTCTCCCGATAAAAAAAAATATGTACAGGGTGTTTCAAAAAATAAACGTGGCCAAAATGAAAGGGTAGGTCAGGTATACAGAAACAAGTCATTTTCGCAATAGAACATAGGGTCGGAAACGCAAAGGGGATTCGCTATGGGGAGTTTCTTGTCAGTGAATTAAATAAAAGAAAAGGATACAGCAGATGAAATGTATAACACAGATATAATGGAATACAAATTTACAATAGCACAACAACCCAGTTGCATGAATAACAACATGTCGTATGCGGCTTGACAAATACGATAATGGCAAGTAGGACGCGGTATGAATAAGAAACTTTTGGAATGCTTAAAGTAGGTCTTCAAAGGACTTGCCATGTGAGGCGATACATGCTTCTTTTGTTGTTATTCATGGAACTGGGTTGTTGTACTGTTGTAAATTTGTATTCCATTGAATCTGTGCTGTACATTTCATCTTTTACTTATATCACTGACAAAGATCTCCCTGAAGTAAATCCCCTTTGTACATCCGACCCCATGCTCTATTGCGAAAATGACTTGTTTCTGTATGCCTCATCTACCATTTTATTTTGGCCAAGTCTTTCTGAAATGCCCTGTAGTTATTTGTAGCAGAAAAGTAATGAAAGTAGTTAAAAGATCACAATAGGTATTGAACGAGAATTTCCAGAGTTATTTTATATTAAAAACTGAATTGTTAATTACTCAATAATTTTTACTTTATCTAACAAATTTTGCAAGAGTGTTGAGTATAAATAATCTATAAACAACAAATAATTTAATAAAGAGGTTTAAAAGCGTAAGAAATTTAGGTCACTTTTAAAACGTTTGACTTAAGACGTTCATAAGGCTTCCCTGCAGAGGGACCATCTCGAACACGAGGATGAGAAGCATCTGTATAAGTAAGCTCTGATGGCATATTTATAGTAGGGAAAAGTCACGTAGATCATGGGTCCCAAAATTAATCCTTCGCGTATCCCTTGATTAATCTTTATATTTTCGTGTACCCCCTACTGTTATATCCTCCCCACCACCACCAACAACAACAACCATCCGTCTAGGTAAAGAAAATTTTATCAATAATGTTAAGACCTTCTGTTAGCTTAAGAGTCAAATGACTTGAATTAATAATATTTGCTGGACTTATTTTTTATTTTATATTTTATTGTATTTTTACAATAGTATTAGTTCAACGCTAAAACAAATGAAACCAATATTGTAATAATTTCAAATTACCTAATAATGATGGCTAAAAATTACACTCCGTAATAATCAACTTTTCAAGTGGTATAGTTATTACATAACAAACATTAATAAAGACTATATAACTTTTATAATTCGTTATGTTTTCCTGTTTCCACCATTACCAATTTTGATACCCCGTACCCCAGCTAGTTCTTCTCAGTACCCCCTGTGGTACGCATACCACAGGTTGGGAACCTCTGACGTAGAAGTACCTCACTGTGAGAGCTCCATGAACGGGCAACTTGTAACGGGATCTGTTGTACCTGCTTCTCAGAGCCAGTATCAGCTGTAGTCAAGTTATTCATATTCACCGTGCGCCTGATAAGAAGAAAGGGCACGATTCTTATTGTGAATATGTAGAATACTTTCTTATGGCCTCATTAGTGATGCATCAATACTTCTTTGTGTGTTCGTATACTTAGTTTAAATTTTTCTTCTTTAAGGTTTCTGAAATTTTAAATGAAAATTGTTTTAGTAAAACAACGATAAGTTTCTACGTGAATTTCATACGCTCATAAGAAAAGATAATTTAATGAGAAAGATGCCAATTTCTTTTCAGCAAAAGTTGATTAATCATTTCACCGAAACTAAAATATTTTGATTAATGCGAAAAATGACAAGTGTTGGTGATTCTAATTGCAGAAATAACATCTATCTACACAGCTGACCTTGCAAAAATTTTCATCACAAGATTCTATATTTTTAATTGGATAAAAAAAGATACATGAAACTCAAATTATAATTTTTAAACTTGGCTAGAAATCACAAAAGTTTTTAATACACATTTTAAACCGTTCAACCAAAACAGAATTTTTGATTATAAATGTTCTATGAATCTAAAAGTTTGATTAATAATAATTTAAAGAATTAATAATTTTTTAGGACATTATGCATTAAATTTTATCAGCATCTTATATAAAATGAGATGGAAACATTCTTCTTTTTACTGGAAGAGGAAAAAATGAAGCAAGTAGATCTGATACACATCGCATAATCTCCTAGAACATCAAAACATAATCCCCAGAAATATTTAAATTTTATTTTTCAAACGATTCTAAATAACAAAACAAAAATTACTTTGACACTATTTTCTGGAAAAATAGTGATTTATGGGTAACATTGTAAAATAATTTAGATGTAGAAGCAAAATAAAATGCCCTTTTTGCGTTAGTTCAATTTCTTTGGAAAGTATACTTTTAAAGAACCAAGTTTCTTTACTTATTTTATATCCAATTGTCTTTTGTACCTTAAGTGAATATTCGCCAACTGGCAGAAAAAAATTACTGAAGAGAAAGAAAACATTTCTAAATGAATTTACAAGACTTTAAAAAGAATTAGGAGAGTTTTCATTGGAATCCTCGTAGAATTTGTGAAAAACAATGCGTAAACGTCGTTATGTTCGAACCTTTTCTTATGGGGTTACAATGAGAATTCCATTTGTTCAACGAACTCATGTATTTTTTTGAAACAATCTAAGTAGGTATACAAGAAGCAATTTATTCTTTTACTCCTGTCGCTTTGGAGCGCCGCACGAAAGCTGTATTTGGTGAGTTCTTACATATAATAATTCAGCAAAATATATGTAAAAGTGAGAAGTAAAACAGGAGAGATGAAACTATTTTATCACTATTTTCAATTTTTCAACTGAACGGAATTTTAAAAATACAAAACGTAAGTTATACTTAATTTTTAAGTTCTAAGTAAGTAATTCATTTTCAAGGGATATAAAAAGTAAATTTAAAATTTATAATTTAGTGATATAAAAATTTCAGTGCAAGCATTAAAAAAATAACTCAAACTTGATTTTTAGTTCTAAAATTTTTTTTAAAGAATATTTTTGTTCCTAATTTCTATTTTCAACAATAAAATTTCCTCAGAAGAACCTTTGCCAGGAGAACCGTTTTATATTTAAAGAATTTTTCACCGATAAAGCGTATGTTTCATCTCAACTTGTAAAAGAATATGGAGGCCTTTCTAGGAGGGTGCCTTTTTTTTTTTTTTTTTTCTTTTGACCGAATCAGATCGGCAATAATTTTAGCCCGTCTTTTGATGGCAATTTTCATCTCTTTTTTGATTTCGGATTGAAAAGAACTTTGGAATGAATAGGGGATAATAACCTTTGTTGCTGAAAATCCCCCCCCCCCAATCAAATCAAATCATCTCAACTTTTTTTCTTTATATGCTCTTTTTTTTTTCTTCTATTTTCATTGCATTAACTAAAATTATTTCTTGGCTTTTAAATTTGTAAAGTTGTTTTCTTTCCTTTCGCCATTTGTTTATTTTGTGTGTGTGTGCACTCATAAAATTCTTATCTTTTACATAAATAATTCAGTTAGAAATTTTTCTGTTGTATCTCTTTGATTAAAACCTAACAAAAAATAACCCATGTATTTAGCACTGGTTTCATTGTATTTTCTACGTTTTGGCTTCGTTTTGATCGTTTCTATCTCTAATATTTCTTTTAGTAATTTAATAGATAAAGGTCTTTTCATTCAATTTTCACATCTAGAAAAATGTCTGCAGATATGTTTAAATCTGGATTATAATTTCTCAATGCGCTATTGAATTTGTTTTTTATTCAATTTAGAAATTTAATTTCTACATGTGAATAAGATCAGAACAAAAAACCTTAACTCCTTAACTTAAAACTCTTACCTCCTTACGAAAGAGGTGCGAATGTGCCTTCTTCGTTTCAAAATGAGCTGGCCTTCGTTTCTAATCTAGGCGAGAAATAAATTTTCACGAGAGACAGCATTACAAACTCACGTAAGAGTTTAACTATTCGACTGCTTTAACCATCTACTTCAAATGTTTACTAGGTAAAAATAAGTGCGATTAACACAGCCCGATATCAAAAATAAGAAATCCTGAAAATAGAATAAATGTAGACATATTACATTTGTCATATAAGTAATTAATCATTTCCAATTGTAGGGGGAATGGGGTTACTATTGTTATTTTTATAGCTTTAACGAACACGAATCGCCTAGTGTGCACCGGGCCTAAGTGCCTCCAAAGCCTCCCCCTCTCATATTGCTTGCTTCAATCGTCCTATTAACAATTAAGGGACCTGAAATTCGATTAATTATTTTAAGGTTTAGGTTTAAATCTTATTGGTTAAAATATTTAGGTCCAGTGTGTGTTACGTTCACGTTCCTTTTTTTTGTCAGATTAAAGGCATTCTGTTATATCGATTAATTTTTACGTTCTTCTCTATGAAGCATACAAAGAGTATTGTATTCGTCAAAAAATTTGAGTTTGGAATTTTGATGAATTTTTATGAATCGGAAAAAAATATCTGTATATATAAAGCGCTAACGTGCGTAGCATAAAAAAGAGATTTTTGTCGATGGCAAAGATCGGTTTGTTTATAAAATAAAAACCAATAACCTTCTCCATGTTAGGCTTAACTTCATAGGCATAGCCTGCTGTTATGTTCGTTCGGGTGTGAAAAAACTTCTTCTCGAAAAAAATGAGTTTAAGACAATATTTCTTAATGAAATATTGAATGAAATTATTCAAAGAAGAGTTAGAAATGAAGCAGATGGACTTAGGCGAGCCAAACGAACGTCCAGATCGAGTCAAAATAGTTCAAATCAGAGTAGGTTAAAATCGTATTAATTCACAAATTGAGATGAACATCATGTAACTTTCTTTTGTGAATATTGTACATTTTATACTTTTCCGTTATACACACACCACTTTGTGCTTTTTTTTATATTGGCGAATTTTCTTGGAGAGGTAAATCGCCAGTTTGGCTGAACTTCTTTGCTGACGATAGTTGTCGCTCGCTATATTTTCGGCGAGCTGAAACGTCAGGAGCTTGAAAGCGCCAGTTTGACCTAAAATGCATGGTGTGCGTATAACTTAGCGCAGATGCTTTGCATACGAGGGTAGGTCAACACAATAATTCAAAAATGCGAATTCGTATATGGATGAAGTATGGAATCTAGCTCTTACACAAAAAAACACATCAAATTTAGGATATTCTGTGAATGGGAAGAGTTACTTTTCGTCAATAAGTTGGGTTTTTTTTTTCATTATGCAATGAAACAACACAAAAAAAGCATATTTATCAAGAACCTTGACACACGCGCTGCTTATTCGAATTCTGACAAGCCCATTCCCTTTGTAAATGAGTACGAACAATCAAGATTTTTTTAGACACAACATTATAACTTGATAACCATATCAAACACGTCCTTGACAAAATCTCCAAGCATTAATTTCGGACGCTTTATTTCTCGAAAGAGACGCTATAATTTAAGCACAAACTTCTGCTCTACATATCAACTAACTTAACAATAATTTTGTATGGTTCACTCATCTGGGTACTTCGTGTTTTAAAAATTGACAACATGAAGCTCTCAAAAGAAAACACTGTGTCTTTTTTAGCCTAAAGAATACAAACATAAACCATATACAGAAAAAAGAATCCACATGAAAATTCCATCTCGTGTTAACATTAACCTGCTTCGTCTAGTTCGTCCTGCTTTTACCAATTTTTATGCTTCTTATGCTCTGCTTCTACTACATGGCGTTTAAAGTATCAATAGCAAATCCCAAAGGTTTTTATGTTAATTTTAAGAACCAAAACATGGTAATTTTATAACTTTAACTATGCAACACTTCGTTTAGAAACATTTGGAAGTTGCAAATATATGAAAATAGGAAACTAATGAAAACAGAAAATGCTCCATGGTGCGTGCAACAAAAAATATGACGTATACGATTATCCTAAAATGAAACTTGTGGTGAACTATATGAAAACCATTTCGGCTAGACTGGCTGTAGAAATTTTCACACCTGAATCTAAACTCTGTTTCAGTTCCCCTCTCTGTCGCATTGGCTACAATAGTCCTCTTACTGATAAATAAATAATATAAAATAAAGAAAATTAAAAGGAATAAAATTAAAATGCTAATTATTAAATAATTTTTAATAAATAAGTGTATTATTTTTATTTCTATTTATATTGAAAGTTATAAAAACATTTATAAAAAATAAGAAAAATTTTTAGTTATCGATAAAAATATTATTGTCGCAATAATTAATATGGTTAATTCTTTTGGCAAAGAACAACAAAAATGACATGTCCTACGGAAACTGGCAACGGACGTCATTTATATCAACAATATATATGAAAAAATACCAAAACTTTTATTATGAAAATTGTTTTATAAAAACCGTGTTTTTTCAAAGAATATTAAATAAATAAAATAATGTTGATACAAATGTAACAGAAAATAATCGATGAGGAATATTTACAAAATAAGAGAATACATGCACAAAATTTAGTTTTTAAAAAAACAACTTTTGCTTGTGTGGTAAAAATGTCTGCATTTTTGTTTTAACAAAAATTGTATGCTTTAGAATTTTTTCATACTACAATATTTTAATAAAATAAATAAACTTTATTTATTGATTGATTGCTTTTTTTTTTTTTTTACTTTTCTTTAAATTTCGCAGGTTCTTTGATTTTGGATTCAAGACTTTTAAAGCAAGTATGAAAATAATTTCTAATTAAGTGACAAGCATTTTTAGCGAAATAAATTGTTTATTTAACGTGGAAAATTAAACTACATTACTTTTGCTGCAGAGGGTAAGACGAATAAATTCGTCCCCAATAATAAAGTAGTTTCATAGCTTACTTTACACTGAAATGTCAATGTAAAAAAATGTCTTATTAAACAATTACCTTTCAAATTAAGCAATTACAAATTTCAAATTAAGCAATTAAATCCTTCAAATGAGCAATATATCTATACTTATAAAAGGCAATGTTTGTGTGTGTGTGTCTGCGATGTCAGGACGAATCTATCGCACTTACAGCCATGAAATTTGGCACACAGGTAGTCGTAATGGTGACTGAATGCACCTCGAAGCCGAAATTTTAAAATTTAATCTAGAAAAATTTTTATTTAATGATTTGTGTTGTTTTGGTTGATTTTTCGCACTAATTTCTCAATAGAATGGTTTCGAATAATTGTACGACAAAAATAGATAAAGCTTTGGAAAGAGCACGCGATTTCAGTTCTAATGAAGTTAGTTTTGAATTTCTAACGTAATTTACTGAATTTTGAGAATTTTTTTAAAAATGGTCACTTTTTAAAAATAAAATTTTCCAGAATTATTAAAACTCTTGCATCCGATTTTCTAATAAAGATATCATTTTCAAAATTTTTTTGGTAGTAAATCAATTATTTGTCTCTGGTTTAAAACAAGAACGGTTAAAATATTTTATTTCTTCGATTTTAGATTAATTTATTTCTTGATGGGATCAGAGAACTTTTCTCTAATGCCGAAAGAGAAGAAGCACGCAGTTTCGCACTTTTTCGCCTTGGCTACGCCATCTGGAGAAAAAAAAACAGCCGTGATTTATTCCCTTCCCCCATTATCGCGAAGAAAAATAAGCGGGAAAATCAATAATGAATATCTTTTGTTTTGATTTTGTCTTCAAAACTTTTTCATGTCATTGTGGGCGTTTTTTTTTCATTTTGTTGAAGTCCTGATTCCACAGGCAACGCCGTGTGCGTACACCATTACTGTATAATAATGATTTTCACGTTGCAATTTTGTATATTGTTTTGGATTAACGCACTCTGTACTGTTTTTCTACATTCTACATTTTCTACATGTCATTATCGCGGAAAAAATAAGCGGGAAAATCAATAATGTAATTTTTTCGTGTCATTATGGGCGATTTTTTTTTTTTTCATTTTGTTGAAATCCTGATTCCACGGGCAACGCCGTGTGCGTACTGCTAGTTATATATATAGTATCGTTTTATTCTCATTTCTGTAAAAAAGATTCAGAATGAAGACTTTGGAAGTACGTTGATAGTGTTACAACGTTTGCTGCTACTCAAGAAGAATAAAGAATTAATGTTCTTATATGTAATATAAACAACATAAAGGAAGAATTTTTTATTTTTTTTATTTCACAATTGATTATTTTTTACTATTTGCCATTTCTATAAAAGATTCTAAAAATATATTTATAAATAAGATATTAGTTTTATTTAATATGAAAATACTCGCAGTGTTTCTTCTGAAATGCAATTTAATAAAGAGGCATTTTGACGAAGAGGAAAGTGTTAGATCGTTATTAAATCGCTATCGCTGTGTTTAGCAAACCCCGCGTTTTGCCGAGAACTCTAACTATCTCAAAACCAAAATCATCTCCAAATTTCCACCGAAATTTTTTAGCCTCAGTCTATTTATCTTGAAATTACCATCTTCTAGAGTTTAAGTTATAATTTCTTTTGAAAAATAAAGTATATGGTTACGGAAACTCATCCCCTAATCTAAATTCCACACCCCACTAACATACCTTTCCAAATATTTTTGCCAACCAAAATCGTTAACGTTTTCAATTAATTTAATACAATAAAATAAGTCAGCCATTCATCTAATTTATCATTTTTAAGCCGATAGCTATTTTTCAAAGCAAATATTATATATAATTATATATAACAGTTGCTTCTAAGGCTTAGAAGCAACTGTTGGTTTTTATGTATTAATCATTATTATTATTCTAGATTGAAAAAGAAAACAATTAAATGTCAAATGTTGACTTAATTTAGTTTCCATAGAGGATATAACGTTCAAATATCTCGCAGGTACGAAAACAATTCTTAAACAGGTGGGTTCGAAAGGAAAACCACCGCCAACACAATGGTTAAAAGGGAAATGATTAAACTTCTACTAACACAATAAATTGCTTATTAACTCGAAACATACTTATAAAATATAAATGCAGAAGACGCTAAGTGCAAAAACTTAGTATTGAGATACAGCCAATTTAGACATTTAAATCGTTATTAAAAATAGTGAAAATATTTTAACGACTTCTAACTCCTACAGTAAGTTTACTGAGTTCTTTATAACTAGTTTATATCATGAAATAATTAACTGGAAGTTCTAATTGGCTGCAATAGTCCGTCAAAGAGAACTTTTGTGGGCTTATTGACTTTTGCATGCCAAAGTGTCGACTGCGTCTATGTATTCTTTTGAAACAGTAATAATTATTTAATTGAACTCTTTCTTTTACAGACTCAGTTTGATTTATTTTTATAAGTAAAAGTTATACATTCAAAACGTTAAAATATAAAAATATATTATTATTTATAATTTAATTTTTTCTGGACTTAGTGACTTTTACCTGCCAGAGAGTAAACTGCGTTTATGATATCTTTTGAACCATTAACAATTATCTAATTGAACTCATGTGTTTACAGCATCAAATTGATTTATTTTTAAAACATAAACATTGATAATGTTAGTACGTAAGAATTAATTATTAATTTTAATTTATGCTAACATTTCAGCCTATACATTGCATCAGCTAATTGCATTAAAATTTTCTTTAATATCAAGTTACGTTAAATGCCGAAAAGGAAATGTGAGCTTTTATTAAGAAAAAAAATCCCCGCTTTTGAAAAGTATTACTAATACGCCGCCATCAGAAGCCAAAAAATAATTGAAAAATGATCAAAATTACAAAACAAGTTCCCTCATTCCGTCTCCCGAGAAGGGAGAGGGATCATCCTTCCCCTCATTTCCGGTATTATGTGTAACGCAATACTGCTCCTTAACAAAGAGAGACGAAACAACAGCGAATCCATCCCGAACTGCACCCCTTCAGAAGAAAGAGACATTCCCCGGTGACGTAGTGAGTCACAAACAAGGAACGAATGAAGTCGAACTTAAGAGCTTCAAATCCTTCGATAGAACGAAAGAGCCTAATTCGTTCGTTCGCGCACGACTTGAGTTTAGAGCGTCAGATTAGGAAGCGGTAGGTCTCGAGTTCTAATCTGAGGTTGTGTTCGTACTCTGTTTTTGCTATAGTTTGCAATGAGTTTGACGTGACAAATTTGTGGCAAATTTGACTCGTGGCGACTTCGAAGCTTGCGTTAACGTGCTGCAAACTTGTTTCAAGCTTGCATTCTTGTCATGTCAAATTTGTTGCAAGCTTGCAGATTTGCAGAGCAAGATTGCTGCAACTTTGCTGCAAACTAAAATTGCTATCTGGGATTGAGTTGGCATTACGACCGAATTACGTATGTATGGCATTTAATGCAAATAAACAAAACAGAAAACTCGTCCATCGTTATAGAATTTAAAGTTTTTTGGTTTTTTGTTCTGTCTATTAGAGCAAGATTTTTCTCTCTATTTAAATTTACGGCATATTAATTTTTATGATAATTTTAACACTCCTGTTTTTCTCGTTAATTACACTTGCGAGTTTTTTTGTCTTAACTGAATCAAAACGGCAATAGTGTAGTGCATCTTTTGATGGCAATTTTCCTTTTTTTAATTATGGATTGAAAAGAACTTTGGAATGAATTGGAGATTTCTTCTGTAGCTGAAAATCCCATAAAACTCCTTTAATCAATCAATCAATCAATCAAACAATGCACTTGCAAGGATATGCGACTCGTTCTGAATCTTAATTTGTGGAATTTGGTGGCAGATTCGAAAACGTTCGTTTTGAAGGCTCTTCTCATCTGCTTTCTTTTTTTGCTTTTCGTGTGTTTTTTTCAACGTAAGGTGCTTTTAGTTTTACTTTTTCAATTTAAAGAAGACAGGTAAGCTTATCTGTTCATTTTTATTTGCTTTTTTTCCGTTTGGCAAAACGTATTCGATTTTTGAAGTTTCGAACGCTGATGATGGATTAAATATGAGTAAGGCAAAACCAAAGAATATGGGTACCGTTGTGAGCAATATTAACTTCAAGAGCAACAAAACTCTTAATGAACTTGTTCTTCGTGCTGGACAAAAACAGTTTAATGAAATAAACGTTATAGTTTCGAATGCGGATAAAAACAAGAAGTTACTTCATTCGAACCCATTTCAGGTCCAAGCTTTTATTAAGCAGGTAGTTAATCGGCATGAAAGCATTGAAAACATGAAATATACTAGACGGGGAAAATTTTGTTTACAACAAAGGATCCAATTTGCGCTGTTCAACTCCTCTCGTTGAATAAATTTATGGAAACAGATATCAATACGGATATTATATGGGAAAATATCTGTTCTAGATTTTTGATTTTTGACATACCGACAAATACTCCCATGGAGGAGTTAGCAGAAGAAATTCAAGAAAAAATGATACTGACGTTGTCGAAATGCGGAGATTCTTAAAACAAAATTCGGAGAAAGATATGACACCGGTATTGATTACAGTTCTTGGTACAACTATTCCTGATGCAATTGAAATCTGGTTCATTAACCAAAAAATTCAACACTTTATAGATCGACCTCGCCAGTGCACGAAATGTTATTCTCTTGAACACGCTTCCCGAATTTGTGACAAAACTAATGTTTGTTTCCTTTGCAGTGAAACACATGCTGGGCAGGGGTGGCGCCAGAGGGGAGACCGGGGACCAGAGCCCCCTGTCGGGGAAAACTTTTGTATCCCGTCGGGGGACATTTTTGTACGGGGTATTCAACTGTAGTACGTAAATAATAATCTGGGGAAAATTTGAGACCAATTTCATTACACTCGTCCCCCTTGTCGGGGAGATCGTGCCCCCTCGTCGGGCAAACTCTAGCGCTATTCCTGATGTTGGGCCTTGTCAAGGACCCGAAAAATGCATTAACTGTAAATGACCACACAATGCAAAATCGAATTTATGCCCGGCTTACATTAAAGAAAAAAAAATATTGGAACTCAAATGCCGGAACCATATCACTACTAGCGAAGCTAGAAGAGTTTTTCAACTACAAAATATGAAATATTCGGAGGCTGTCAAAAGTTCTCCAGCTTCCACCGAGCTACAAGACACAGTTAATTTAAAATTTGAAGCTCTCCTTCAATCTGTAAATGAAAAATTTGAATGCCTCCTTCAATCGGTAAATGAAAAATTTGAAAAACAGATTGCAATTTTTGCGGATGTGTTGCACAAAACCATCGAATCCATAATGCAAAATATGTATAAAATCATCGTTCAAAGTCCAAATACAAATACTTCACCTTCTCGGAAAAATAAACTTCCATTGAAACTTGATCTCAGTTCAAGTCTTCCTATGCAATGGGATGCAGGTGGCCAAAACGCTCAAAATGTTTAGTCGGAACTTTTTTTTTTTCATTTTCTTCTTTTGTCAAACCAAAAGCATTGGTTCAAATTTTTTTGTGTTGCTTCTTTCATTTGCTTACTTATCAATGTATTATCATTGGGTGTCTGAAATTAGGGTTTTCTTCAATAAAAAAACCTCTCTCCCCTGTCATTATTTTAAAGGTTCTCAAATTATTTTTATCTTTCATTCTGTTCAACATGGGTAAGGAACCATTTCAACCTTTACGTGTTTTCTTTCTTTTTCGGTTTCTTCTCTCCAACTGCTCTGTTTAATCATGCTTTTTGTGCAGTGAAATTGCAGAAGTATTCGTAATAAGAAGATTTGGCTTTATATTACCCCCTTTTCACAATCGGATTTTTGGATTTTACAAGAAACCTTCTTAACTGAAGATGAAAATTTTCGCTTTCCTCAAAAAAAAAATTTTTAGGAGTCACAGAAAAGACAGAGTTGGTGGTGGTCTCCTGATTGGTATCCCTGAACAGCTCTCAGCTCGATTGATTCCTTTTATCTCCCTCAAAATTCAGATTTAGAAATTTTGGCAATTAAAGTGAACACAGACGCATTATCTTTCTACATTATTAATATCTATGCTCCTACAGGATTTGACATCGATATTATTAGAACTTTTCTTGATACACTTACCGAACCCTCCTTTATCTTTGGCGACTTTAATTTGCACCACCCACTTTGGGGCTCTAACGTCTTATCAAGACTTGGTAATAAATTTGCTGATTGGCTCACGGACTCTAATTTTGTTATTCTAAACACTTCGACTCCTACTCACACTTCTCCTGCAGGCAAACAATCATTATTAGATCTTACCCTTTGTTCAAAATCACTACTCTGCCATTCTGATTGTTTCGTGGTGGATTCCTCATTTGAAAGTGATCATTCTTGTACCCTCTTTCAACACAAGCAAAGATATCTTATGGAGGTAAAATGGCAATCTATCATGATTCTTGCTGAAAAGTCATGTGAAGACAAGGGCAAAGATTTTGAATTAATTTCGCACCAAGTTTCAACCATTATCTCTCAAAATACAAGGAAATTTCCTCTGCCAGATAAACAATACCCCCCTTGGTGGAATAATATTTGCATAAGCTTCATAATCTAAAAATAATTTATAGAAAGGAAGCATTGAGTACATTTTCGTCTAAATTTTGGATTTTACATAAAAAATTCGCAAGTAAATTTAAATACCATAGCAAACAAGCGAAACGCAATTTCTGGGACATGATATGCAATAGAGCAAAGAATCCTCACATATTATATTCCCTTTGAAAAAATTTAAATCAGAATTACGATGATAATAACTCTTTCAATGTTATCCTAGTGAACAACACTTATGTTACAAATCCTTCGGAACAAAGTAATTTTTTTGCAGATTTCTATGCTAAATCTTTTAGAGAACATGAGCCATTACCCATCCAATATGCGGTTGATTCTGAAAGCAGCTTGAACTCAAATTTTCACCTTCAAGAATTAAATCTTGCAATAAAAAAATTCAAAAACAACTACTCCTGGTCCTGATAATATTTCTGCAACCTTCTTCAAAAAAAATTTAATGTGAACGCTCGTCTTTATATTCTTGAACAATTTCAACAGATCTTTGACAGCATGCATGTTCCCAAAACTTGGAAATATGCTATTATCATTCCTATACCAAAACCATACAAAGACAAACTTTTTAATTACCTCTTACAGGCCAATAGCCTTTACCTCAGTAGCCGACAAAGTCTGCGGCAGCATGAAACCACGTCATCTAAGGTGTCTTGCACATTTTGGTGACCCTCCGGATGGAAGCATCGATGTGCGAGAAAGTATATATATATATATATATATAGAAATATAGTACGAGAACATCTCACGGGCCCTCAGCACTATCCTGACAATGGACCGTGACCAGGGGCGAGGTGTCCCGTAATCAAGAAGAAGAAGCCTGAATCTCAGTATTCTCCAAAATATTTGAAAGAATAATTACAAAAAGAATTACTAATTTTTTAACAACACGTAAAAAGCTTAACCCCAGGCAATTTGGATTTCTTCAATATAGAGATAACAGAGCAGCTGCATACGCTCTCTACTCAGCCATCTAAGCAAGGAAAGAAAAAAAATACTTCATTGGTGTCAGCCTTGACATCCAAAAAGCATATGACTCCGTCTATATTGATGGACTCATTTATAAATGTCTAGAGCTAGGTATCAAAAGAAATATCTGCGGATGGATACATCACTTTTTACTTCAATGCACTTTTCAAGTTAAATGGCGGAAAACGCTTTCTGATACAAAATATCTTAATAAAGGATTACCGCAAGGTAGTGCCCTTTCTGGTGTTCTATTTGCAATTTTTATGTCGGACTTTTTTGGGAGACGTCACTTTTCCCGTTGTTAACGTGCGGAAAAAGTGACGTCTCCCAGTACAACCGGGGGTACCAGAATAGATCCGTAAATCTCCATCGGTGATCCATAAGCTTGTTCACAAGTTAGTGGAAAAATCTCTAACAAACAATCATATTACTTTACTTTGGATCCCAGGACACTCAGCAATTTTATGGAATGAAAAGGCGGATTTTATCGAAAAATTAGTTACAGAACATAGCCCATACATTAACTGGATTGCATCAGAGGATATTCTTTCCCATATGAAGCACAACTCTAAAAAAAGAACATCAGGAAATTACAGAGATATTATGAAGAACTTGGAGAAATCCCAGACATCAGATCCATCTTCAAATGGACAAAGAACAGAAGAGAAGACATAATTTGCGCCAGAATTTTTAGCAAAACATTAATAACAACAGGCCTTTTGAATAAATTTAATCTTTTAGACAATCCAATGTGTAATACCCCAGATAGCACGTAAGATTGCAGCAAGTTTGATTTTGACTTGATATTAGCTTGTCATAGCAAATTTGACGCGTCAAATCTGAAGCGAACTTGTAGCAAATTCGTCATGACAACTAGCGCCACCTTCTTTGCATTGCAAGTCTGCTGCAAGTTCACCATGACAAATAGCACCACCTCCTTTGCAATGCAAATTTACAAAACAAGCTTGATGCAAAGATAGCACGAAGAGATAATTATCTTTGTCTCTGTTTTAAAAAAACACATCCGATTTTTAATAGCATCTCCTAGACCGTCCTTCTTTTTATTAATTCAATAAATCAATGATAATGTGTAAAAAAACTAGCTTTTTTATAAAAAAAATTTGAAACATTTTCCATCTTTTTACTAAAAGTTTTTACTTTAAAGAAAACTATATCGCCTTTTTCTTAATGTTGAAATTTTAACATTTATAAACAAAATTAAACCTAAAAAACAGTCAATGTTTGTTGAAAAATAATAACTTGTACATTTTGTCCCATTTTAAAGTAATTACTTTTGAACTCTAATTTCATAATTTATTCTGCTAGCAAAACGTAGTTATTAGCAAACATCGCTCTCTCTTTGACTTCAAATCATATTCTCAACTCAAAAAATTAATGAAATCAAGAAAATAGTTTAAAATATATCGTATACGAATCGAATCGAACGATGTATTAGCGAAATCTATCTTCTCCTTTCGTAGTCGAGCTGGCGGAATGGTATCGACGTCTGGATACTAGCGGTAGGTCGCGAGTTCTATCCTGGGTTGTGTACGTTCTCTGTTTTTGCTATAATTTGCAATGAGTTTGCACGGCAAGCTTGCTGCAAGTTCGTTCCATGGTGACTTCGAAGCTTTCGTTAAGTTGCTGCAAGCTTGCACTCTTGTCATGAGAAATTTGTGTCAAGCTTGCTGCAAACTAAAATTTCTATCTTTAACATGCAACGTTATGAACAATCTGGATAAGATTTTACTTCACTGCTCTAGGTATTTAACCATCCGTGGTCATCTCTGGAACAAACTTGGACTAGTTTCTTCAACAACCTACAGATTTAAGGAACTCACAAGCAAAGTCTTTGAAAATAAACAGAACCTTCATATTTTCCTCCAAAACCTGAAGTTTTTTGACATTTTTTTAATTTGAACCTCATGTGAATACGGGGATGATAGACATTGCAGATAAAAATCCCAAAAAAAACCTCAAATCAATCAATCAATCAATCTTAATTTGTGTTGTGTTTACATTTTCAACTAGTCGGTATTGCATGCGTTAATTAATGTTTTCAAACTATTTCTGTGTTGCTTTTTTTTAAAAACAAATTTGAACATATTTCTGATATTTTGTTAGGCGAAACAAAATGCAAACTTTGAATTTCTAGTCATTTGTAAATTTTCTTTTTTTAACAGTTTGTATGCAAATTCCTGGTCTAAAGGAACATTGAAACGCATGCTACCTGTATGATAACGGAGTCGTTACTTCAGTAAATGTAGTCAATGAAAAGAAGTTCATTCTGTCGGGAATTTTAAAAGAACTTTGAACGATTAAAAGGCCTACTGCAGTTAGTTTTTGAATTATTCACTGATGGAAAAAGTAATAGTTGAGAGAATTGATTCGGGAAGCGATTCTTCTTCTACAAGAGACAAGAAATATTCCTGTGAGATCTGTGACCGATCTTTCAGTCGCCTACATAGGTTGCAATCTCACATGAAATCCCATAAAAAAACTAAGATAATGAAGAATAGCAAAGTATCAGCAACGACTGATGAGTTGAAAACAGTTCATCCAGTCACGATTGAAAAACATGTTTACGACAATTCAAATCCAGTCAGCATAGATGAAAAGTCTGAGCACCATTCCAGGAAAAGTCCTTGTGTTTGTGATGTGTGTGACAAGACGTTCAGCAGCAGGTGCTTCTTAGAGCGGCATTATCTCATCCACACAAAAGAAAAGCCACATGTTTGTGAATATTGTGGTAAAGGATTTGCGCAGAAGGGTAATCTGAATATGCATTATCAAACCCATACGGATTTAAAAGAGTATGGTTGTTATGTGTGTGGTAAAGAGTTTGCTCTAATGGGTGCGCTGAAAGTCCATCATCTTATTCATTCACAACTCATGCCTTATGTGTGCCCAGTGTGCAGCAAGGGCTTCACTAATAAGTGCTTCCTGGAGAGGCATAACCGTATTCACACCGGTGAAAAGCCACATGTTTGCACTATTTGTAATAAAGGATTTGCTCAGTTAGGGAATCTTAATGTTCATTATCAGACTCATTCACAAGTCATGCCTTATGTGTGCCCAGTATGCAGCAAAGGCTTCACTAATAAGTGCTTCCTGGAGAGGCATAACCGTATTCACATCGGTGAAAAGCCACATGTGTGCACTATTTGTAATAAAGGATTTGCTCAGATAGGGAATCTGAATGTTCATTATCGGACTCATTCAAAAGATACAGCATATGAGTGTAAGTTATGCAGTAAAAGTTTTTCTGGAGAAAGTTATCTGGAAAAACATTATAATACTCACTTAAAAGGACAATCGGTTGATATTTCCTGAAAGTTTCCCCATAGATTTTTCATTAATTTCTTATCAAATTACATGTGGCAGTGTCACTAATACGGATTCATTTGTTGTAGTACAATCTTGAAAATCCATTTGTTTTTAATTGTGTCATGTGCATGGAACATAATATTTTTTCTAAAATAATTGTTGTAGCTCTATCGTGATAATCCATTTGCTTTTAATTGTGTTATGTGCATAGAACATAATATTTTTTTTTCTAAATAAAAATAGAGAATGAATTGTAACATTACTCAAAAGTAACGACATTAATTATAATTCCAACAGCTTTGATGGTATTTTGTAATTTCTCTTTTGCATGATAGTAAGTCGGAAGGAAATATGTCACCAAAAAAATCCACTGAATTCTTTTTTATTTTCGTAGCAAATTGTTATAATGAAAATTTTAAATTGTCATTTTGATAGTCAGTTAACCTGGAGTTTACGGTGCCCGCCTACTTCGTTCCTGTTAGGATCGCCAAATCTTTGCCGCCAAGAACGGCGGTGAGAGAATGTTTGCTTTGGTTGCGTCTAGATGTTTTTAACGAGTGACATGTGCACAAATTGATCCTTTCGTTGGTGTTTTGCTTATCAGGCTATATTGCGTTGCGTTTCGATTGAACTGTTTTCTTCAACTCTTCGATGCAATTGGTCGATAAATTTGAATTTCATTAAAACTTCGTTTGGAATTCTTTGGATGGAATATCGGTTCAGTACTGTGTATGTTATTCTGTGTGTTTCATTTCTCAATGAATAAGCGAAGCTACGATTATTCTGCTATGCTGAAAGCAAAGCCGCTGATGTTTTTTTAAGTTAAAAAATTTGCCCGGCACATGCTTGAAATGCCGAAGGCATTGCTTGAGGAAATTCTCGTTTTTGGAATTTTTTAAAAAACGTGGATTCCTAACATTCAATGAAAAGCGGAGCTACTAGTTTCCAGCTCTGCTGAAAGTGAAGCCACTGATGTTTTTTTACGTTAAAAAATTTGCCTGTTACACAATTGAAATGCTGCAGGCATTGTGTGCTCAATCTCTCGTTTCCAGGTGGCGCATGCGCAAGAGAGCAATAAAAAGCGTACAGCACATCCAAAACAGTATTTGGCGACAGCACATGGAATTGTGCGAAGAAGAATTGGTGAAAAGCAGGCCGGCACCGTAAACTTCAGGTTTACCGTATACCAATCATTTGTTATTCATTGATATCTGAATAAAACTGTAGACTGGATTCAGTGTTCTTTGAAAATGATTATATTTCTGATAATGGTTAGACGGTATTTAGGATGCTTTTCAGTATCTAAACAAGTAATTGACCTATATCAATCCTCATATATAAACTTTGACAAAATAATTAATAATATCCCATGCATTTATCTTCCTTGTTAAATTTCATCACTGCAGTCAAAGCACTATTGTGCATCCATTACAAAGTGAAATAAAAATTGTACTGTGTGAGTTTTAATTAACATATAATTTTATACTGAAATAACTTCTCAGAGCTTCACTATATGTTACTTTGAATATGTGCAACAAGAGAAATTGTTTACTGTCACTTTAACTCTCTTTCGGAATGTCTTCCAGACCATTATATTCAACTGAAAATCATATTTTTATTAAAAATTCGTATTTTTGTGCTGAAAATGAATTACTATTTTTATGGAAGTTGTCTTCAACATTCAAAAACCAACTTAAGCCATTAACAGTGATTTTGGAACTTATCAGTACCCTATGTTATGCATTGGCCTCCTTATTCCCCGTATAATAATCTATCTGATATCTATCTTTGGTGTCATATGATTTGGTTTGCAAAAAGCTGAAAAGCCTACTGCCAAAATGCTA
>BGPR01009793.1:0-15359 GCA_013235015.1 Araneus ventricosus
CCTCCGCTGTGACGATCTGCGGAACGTGGCATGACGTTTCTGTTTATTTTTTTCTCCACTGCATTAGGGGTTCTTGCTCGTTTTACTGCCTTTTTAGCTTATTTTCTTTTCTTTCATGTGTGTTGGGAGCATACGAAAAAAGTTTAGAGGAGACCAATTCCTGCTGGTTACATACGCAATCGGACTTTTCTTTAGTTTTATAAGCCATGGAATTTCATTCTAGAGTAAATTACATTGATATTTCCTGTTATCACAGGCAGATGAATGGCCATATAAACAAAGACACCTGCAAATATGAATTTGAGTTTCGAAATTATCTCCATATTTATCATTTTGTTTTGCACTGTAGTAATCATAACTTGAATTTTAAAATGCATACTACTTCTGAACAATAAACAGCAACGAAACAATTGGTTTTTCTGAAACCCCTGGATTTAAACTGTTATGGAGAGATCAAGTGAAGGGAGAAATAGCAGAAATTGTTTGCAAGATTAAAACTGCTCTAGCATAATTCCTTCTAACAGTTCTGGAAGAATTAATTAAAGATTGAAGGATGGCGTGGTTAAAATTCAAGGTGCCGCGAGGCCGGGAAAAGTTTGGTTTCTTTATTAACAAGGTGGATCGAACTAAAGCCGCAGATACTCCTTCGCGGTTAAATTACGCCTGGTCGCTCAACTGAACAATGTAGCACACTCCTCGTAAACTAATAAATTTGATCGAATCACTGTTATTTATGAATATTTGCTACTAAATATCAGTATTCCATGTGCTTAAAAGAGATTGAGAATAATTATTATATCACGCCTGGTCGCTCAACCGAGCAAATGTACATGATCCTCGTAAACTAATAAATTTGACCGAATCACTGTTATTTATGAATATTTGCTACTAAATATCAGTATTCCATGTGCTTAAAGAGATTGAGGAATAATTATTATATCACGACTGGTCGCTCGTAACCGAGCAAATGCATGATCCTCGTAACTAATAAATTTGGACTGAATCACTGGTATATTTATGAATATTTGCTACTAAATATCAGTATTCCATGTGCTTAAAGAGATTGAGGAATAATTATTATATCACGCCTGGTCGCCTGAACTGAGCAATGCATAATATTGATCCCTCGTAAACTAACAATCGACCGAATCACTGTTATTTATGAATATTTGGCTACTAAAATATCAGTATTCCATGTGCTTAAAGAGATTGAGGAATAATTATTATATCACGACTGGTCGCTCAACCGAGCAATGTACATGATCCTCGTAAACTAATAAATTTGACCGAATCACTGTTATTTATGAATATTTGCTACTAAATATCAGTATTCCATGTGCTTAAAGAGATTGAGGAATAATTATTATATCACGCCTGGTCGCTCAACCGAGCAATGTACATGATCCTCGTAAACTAATAAATTTGACCGAATCACTGTTATTTATGAATATTTGCTATTAAATATCAGTATTCCATGTGCTTAAAGAGATTGAGGAATAATTATTATATCACGCCTGGTCGCTCAACTGGAGCAAATGTATATGATCCCTTTCGTAACCAATAAATTTGACCGGAATCACTGCTATTTATGAATATTTGCTACAAATATCAGTATTCCATGTGCTTTTAAAGAGATTGAGGAATACTATTAATACGCCTGGTCGCTCAACCGAGCAATGTACATGATCCTCGTAAACTAATAAATTTGACCGAATCACTGTTATTTATGAATATTTGCTACTAAATGTCAGTATTCCATATGCTTATAGAGATTGAGGAATAATTATTATATTACGCCTGGTCACTCAACCGAACGATGTAGCATGCTCCTCGTAAACTAATAAATTTGACCGAATCACTGTAATTTATGAATATTTGCTACCTCAAGAATGTAGATCCGTATCAAATTTGGGATTAAATCCGTCGAAGGGTTGACTGTCTGTCGGACTGTATAATCGCATACTTGTAAAACCTATATCTCCTAAACTTCGGTTTAAATAAATAAAATTGGTATGGCGGTTAAGCAATACTAATTATAGATCTGTGCCTACATTTCCATTTCTTAACTGGTTAAAAAAGGCGTTCAAATTGCATACACCCATTTTTTCTAATCCACCTCTCCATATGCATGCGTACTGGTAGCAATCTCTGTGCACGCGGAAGGATTACGTCACTTATGTCTGAGCTGGTATAGGAGTGATCGTAGCAGTTATATTGCTTTAATCGGTATGCATCTCTTTGAATTTTATTCTTTTACCTAAATACTATTTGCCGATCACTATAATCTACAATCTTCTGATATCTATTGGATCTCTGCTACAGGTTTGAATTTTATCCACGCGAGGGAGGGGAAGGCACTTTGGGAGTGTACGTATGAAGATTCAGAATCTTCAGATTTACTATTTTTTTTCTATAAAGTTTTAAAGTGCATAAGGTTTTATGCATTTTTAATAAAGTTTGTAGGCGTCAGATGTGAAAAGCTCCATGTTTGGCTTCTCCTAATCTCTTATAGAAAAGGCCAGCGAAATCGTTAACGCCCAGGAATGTGGGCTGCCTGCCAAAAGAGATTCAGACCTGCAGGCAAAAAAAACTCACACAGCTTTTGTTTTCAGCGGTTTCCTGCTTTTTTTTATTTATGCTGATTCATCCACGCGATCGCGGAACTCTGTTAATATCAAATAGATATTAATACTGGCATTAATTTATTTTTTCACTTATCGAATATCTTTTTGTTGAATTATGGTTATCGTTTCATCAGTTCTGTTTCCCATGCTTTTTTTTTATTTTTTAAGCACTCTGTCTCTCTAAACACCATGGGATACTGTTTGGATTCTGAGTTATAACAGGGTTTTTCAGCTAAGTCTCAGCAGTTTCTTTCTTTCTTTATTTTATGTTGATCCATTGACGGTAAGAAACTGCCTTTTAGACTAGTTTATTTTTCACTTCTGTAGAATTTTACTTGCTCTTCAGTTGAAAAATGTTCTTTCTTTTTTCATACTTAATTTTTGAATTGAATATTTTTATATTTTGCAAAACGAAAGTTAGCGGGCTACCAATTCTGTTTCTGCGTTTTTTATTTCTTACACTCTTGGTAATCCCTAGTAGCACAAAAGATGTTGTAATAATATTGAATAATATTCACATTGTGTATCATTGTAGAATATCATATAATATTTATATAATATCGAAATAATATTGCACAATATCGGGTCATATGGATGCTATCTGGATGAGCATGAGATTTTCAGCATTTTTTCCTTAATAAATTCATGCGGACAATCAGATCTGAGATATTGTTAAACAAAAATCAAATCTAGACGGCGCAACCTTCTAGTCGCAAATATTAATTTGAGACTTTGGCATTTCAAATATTGCAGTGTTTGGCTGTTCTTTAAGAAAAATAGATACAGCTCCAGTAAACATATGAATTATTACTAACTGTCTGAAATCCTTATTAGAAATCTTGAAAACTATCCCAAGAATAGAACACACCTATTATTTCTTATGGCATGCATTCTTGTGTGTAAAATATGAAGAAAGTTTGTTGTCTGGTTGATGTTGATAGTTAGGAAATAATGATCATTTCTTGTCTGCAGAAATAAATTATCCCCTGATATTTTCATGCAAGTTTGTTTTTCTGGAGAAGAATAGAAGTCGAAATAAATGGTCTTGTTTTGCAAATTCAACTTTACGCTTATAGAATATTGTTTTTAAATACATGCAAAAGTTGATTAGAATTCTGCAAGGATCGGATTCTAAGGGTGCCACTGAGATATAAAAATGACCTCGGAATACTTATTTACTTATGAAACAAAGCAATGCAATGCGTTCGATTTAGCTACGAAAGTTTACAAGCTTGTTTTTTGAAAAGAATAAAGATCGAAATAAATGACCTCGTTTTATGTCTGAAACTTACGCCTTTATGGAATATTGTGTTTAAATAAATGTGCTGGTTAGGACCCTGCAAGGATCGGATCCTAAGGGTGCCACTGAGATATAAAAATGACTGCGGAATACTTATTGACATAAAACTACGGAATACTTATTGACATAAAGTTACGGAATAACACTTATTGATACAAAACAAAGTCAGAATGCGTCTAATTTAGGCTACGAAAGTGCAAGTTTGTTTTTGAAAAGAATCAAGGTCAAAAAATGGTCTTGATTTCAAATCAACTTCGTTTCATAGAAAATTATTTTAAATAAATGAAAAGTTGTTAGAATTCTGTGTAACAGGATCGGATTCTATGGTTACCCTGAGATATAAAAAATGACTACGGGAATACTATTGATAATGGAACATTATAAGACTACGGAAAATATGATGAACAAATGGAATGTCGATTTCACTTACGGCCAATGAAAGTTTGTAAGTTAGTTTTCTTGAAAAATAAAGGTCGAAATAAATGGTCTTGTTTTGCAAATTCAACTTTATGCTTATAGAATATGATGTTTTAAATAAAATGCAAAGTTGATTAGAATTTCAGCAATGATCGAGTCTTAGGGCAAGTACTGAGATATAAAAAAATGACTACGTTGATGACTGAAAATAATTGTTCGATTTAGCCACGGAACTACTGTCTGCTTTCACATACAGAAACCTTCCTCGCTTTTGCGCATGCTCCAGTTTCCTTTGATTTCACCGAAATAGAGGTAATGTGAAAGATGGAAGAGGAGGTCATTAACCCTAATAAGCAATACAGTCCATGGCTAAAAATTCGAATTAAAACAAAACAATGCGATTCCAAAAGAAAATGAATAGCTAAACGAAAAGCGCGTATAACAAAAAGCACTCTTCTTCTCACTACGCTTATCACCCCTTTGCGGAGAAAAATCGTCCAAAAGTGATAGGCACATGTTTCTAAAGCGAACATTACAATGTAACTCCTCTATAAAACGGGACATCTGCTTAAGTGGTTAAACAGATCATTCCGTTTTCCCGACAGAATCTAAAGTTTTTGTATCTTTTGGGTGTCTTCCACAATTTCGACTCTTTCACCATTAAACTCCACGCTAGCAATCCCAGAGGTTTTGACTCTCTTTCCAGAACCACAACAACACACCCCAAGAAATTTATTATCAATTGTCCCAAAAGGGTTTAATAGAAACCCGATTCCGTGATGAATCTCTGCGGTTGTTTCTTTGTTCCTCGGCCGCAATCTCTCTGAGTTAGCAATGATGCTTCTTACAGTGAGAAAGTATTTCTTATTTTTTTTTATTTATCCGGTCTGAGCTCCTGATCCGGGAGACTGCGTGGAGAAAAGCCGCGTCTTTATTTTCTTTCCCGGGAAACGGATTTGCTGCAAAATGCGATCTTTTTTTATTCCTTTGTAATCCTACTCAGAAGAGTGACATCCTGTAGGTCGGATCCTGGTTACTGCCGTAAAAATAACAAGGTCGTTTAGATACGTCCGCTTATTGCATTTTGCACTGCTAGAAGTTTAGGTCCATATTTTTGTGTAGATCGCAGTGCTACGAAGTGTGTAATTGTATAAAATGGTTTCTGAGTATAAACAAAAGAGGCGATTGATGAAATTATAAACTGGGAATGGAGCTCACGTGTGGCCTATTGGACCAGTTAGTTATAAAACATGCGTGATGAATATGAGTCGGAGGGGAGGAAGTTACTGGGTTCTATCTTTTACTATTTCTGACTGTAATCAGCATTCTATAAAAATGGCTTCATGAGAGTAGCAAAATTGGCAGATTGATAGAAATTATAAACTTGGAATGGAGCCGACGCATTTGCCTATTGAACTCAAGGTCATGGCTAGGCATGATTGGAGGAATATGAAAAGGAGAGAAAGAAGTTTATGGGTTTTATCTCTTTACTATCTCTTGACTAAGTCATTCTTAAAATGGCTTATGAGTGTAAGCAAAATTGAGCAGATTGTTGGAAGTTATAAACTTGATGGATTTCATGTGACTCTATTGCTCATGGCACATATGCCAGCATGATTGAGGAATATGAAAAGGAGAAAGAAGCTTATGGGTTGTATCTTACTATTCTCTTAACCAGCATTCTATAAAATGTAGGTTTGAGAGTAAGAAAATTGGCGATTGATGAAATTATAAACTTGAATGAGCCGACGTTTGGCCTATTGAACTCAGTCATGGCATAGCATGATTGAGGAATATGAAAAGGAGAAAGAAGTTTATGGGTTCTATCCTTTACTATTCTCTTGACCAGCATTCTATAAAATGGCTTCTGAGTGTAAGCAAAATTGGCGATTGTTGAAATTATAAACTTGGAATGGAGCCGACGTCTGGCCTATTGAATTCAGTCATGGCATAGCATGATTGAGGAATATGAAAAGGAGAAAAAAAGCTTATGGATTCTATCCTTTACGCTGGTTCTTCCTCTTGACCAGCATTCTATAAAATGGCTTATGAGTATAAGCAAAATTGGCGATTGATGAAATAAAAAACTTGGAATGGAGCTCACGTGTGGCCTATTGAACTCAGTCATGGCACAGCATGATTGAGGAATATGAAAAGGAGAAAGAAGTTATGGTTTTTATCCTTGGCTGTTCTCTTAGTCACCATTGTAAAAACTGATATACTGATGTGCGATTTAACAACGAAATGCTTGCTGCGGTCGGACCTGCTGCTACAGGTTTCCTTTCAAGGGATTCATCGAAAGATTCTACAACCATTAAGTTGAGTCATATTCCTAGGTAATACAATGGAAGTTTTCCTCGAAAAGAAAAACACAAATATGGGTCAGTTTCCCTAGAAAGTCTTACGGAAGACAATCTACCCAGTAGTTTGAAACTTAAGTCAGCCTCAAGAGCCGACTAGGTGTTCCGATGTCACTTTGACCAACAGACGATGCTACACTTTCACTTTATCAATAGGCATTGACTAATTACATCAAGTAAGATTTATGAAACCACCATAAACTCGGAATATAGTGTAGCGATGGATACATTTATTAAAAAAAGTCACATCGAAAGATATCATATGATGTCTAATTACACATTAGCATACGATGCTCTACGACGTCTGTCCCTTTCTCTTCTACAAATAGGGTATTGGAATCCAGGAATCGCGCGATACATGCCTGACGTATATAGGGAATGTGTCCAGAATAATCCGAATTTGTATCCAGAATAATCCGAACTTGTATCCAGAATAATCGGAACGTGAATCCAGAATAATCCGAACTTGTATCCAGAAAAATCCTAACTTGTATCCAGAATAATTCGAACCTGAATCCAGAATAATCCGAACGTGTATCCAGAATAATCCGAACTTGTATCCAGAAAAAAAAATCATAAATCATAATCCTAGATGAATGAATCCGAAACCTAAATGTATCCAGAATAATCCGAACTTGTATCCAGAATAATTCGAACCTGTATCCAGAATAATCCGAACGTGTATCGAGAATAATCCGAACTTGTATCTAGAAAATCCAAGCTTGTATCCAGAATAATCCGAACTTGTATCTAGAATTCTGAACCGATCCAAAATCTCAACTGAATCAGAATGAACTGTATCCAGAATAATCCGAACGTTAATTGAATAATTCGAACTTGTCATTCAGAATAACTGAATTTTCAGTCCAAAAAATAATCCGAACTTGCATTCAAAAAATCCGAATTTGTGTCCAGAATAATCCGAACGTGTATCCAGAATAATCTGAATTTGTATCCAGAATAACCCGAACTTGTATCCAGAATAATCTGAACCCTGTATCCAGAATTAATCTCGAACCTGTATCCAGAATTAATCCGAACTTGTATCCAGAAAATCCGAACTTGTATCCAGAATAATCCGAATTTGTATCCAGAATAATCCGAACGTGTATCCAGAATAACCCAAACGTGTATCCAGAATAATCCGAATTTGTATCCAGAGTATTCCGAACGTGTATCCAGAATAATCCGAACGTGTATCTAGAATAATCCGAACGTACACATTGACGTGTATCACGTTCCACATCTATGAACAATGCGCCGGGAACAACGCGAGTATCGGGACGTAGATGTGTATCACATGATACACAGTTGACGTATTTGGATAATTTGATGGGGAAAACGTGAGTTCCGGACGTGTCATGAATCACACTTAACATACATCACATCAGAATAAAATGACTCCATAAATTTAGGAGAAATAAACTCTATCTCTGTTAGAAATTGGGATGACCATTCATCTGTCCGAACAGAGATTAATCTAATGATCCTACCTGACCAGGAGCTTCTCTGTCTAATTGGCCAGTTAAAGAGAAGGGATTCCTTAGGAAACCATCCGTCTTTATCAGTAGCAAATTAAAGAGCAGTCCATTTGCTATCTCAACGCTAAGTTCCGTGTACTTTTCTCCGAATGGCCCCCATTTCTTTCCATGAGGCTTAACGCAGACGGGTGAAGAGTCTGAGCTATCAGATGAGCCATTTCCTGTGCACCCTGGAATTAGATCGTTTGATTGCTCTGGCCCGGGAGCTTATCTCCTATACTTGCAGACAAATCGATGAGGCGCTCGCAAAGCTAAGCTCCTCATATTCTAATCCGACTGTAACTAATGATTTAGTACAACGAAGTCAAAGAAGAGATATGAAAAGGGTTTAGCAGCTAGTTAGCTTGGCTTGGTTATACCTAGACATGGGAAAGAGGAGAAATTTGTTTGGCTAGCTATTTTCTGGATTTATTACATTCATGCAATTTAAAAAGATAAAAATATTTAAAAACCCGATACGAATTTATCGATATGTCATAATATACATTGTTATTTGCCAATATAATTTTATGTTATATGCCCAATATTTTCATGCAATTAATGGTAAAAGTTATTCGTCGTTTAACTCTCTGGATCCGGTTAGAGTGAGAATTCCATTGCCTCAAAACCTGGAGTGACTTTTCGCCCACAAAAACATAATGGAATCGTCACGTTCTTTACGGAAATTCCAGGAGGTCGACACAGAACCTATGGTTGCCAGATAAATTGTCAAAAAAGAAAGGAACTACATTTTCCCTAAAAAAATTATATCCGAAACTGCCTGAGACCGGCTTCTGTCGAACGGGCGGGTTCAGGCGGGATAGGGCTCATAGGATTAAGGAAACACAATTCATTTTGCTTTGAGAACACATATTTCGTGTAACGAACTGCAGTGTAAGTTTCTTAATTTCAATATAATCCGATCAGAAGATACCTTTCATTTAGAAATCATCATTTTAGAAGAACATATTGAACTATCCACATGGGTGAATCCAGGCGAAGATTGGGGCCGTTTTTGCGGCGCCTTCACAATATTCCGCTTCATAAAAACGTCCCCTTCGAAAAATTAAAATTCATAAAAAAGGCCCCTTCACAAAGCTGAAAATCACAAAAACGGTCGCTTCACAAAACTCGAATTCACAAAAACGGTTCCTTCATAAAATTAAAATTCATAAAAACGGCCCCTTCACAAAACTCAAATTCACCGAAACGAGTCGTCAATAAAATCACAAATTGGTAAAACGGCCCTTCACAAAATTAAAATTCATAAAAACGGCCCCTTCACAAAACTCGAAATTCAGGAAAACGTCCCCTTCATAAAATTAAAATTCATAAAAACAGCCTCTTCACAAAAACGTCCCTTCACAAAATTCGTAAAAACGGCCCTGTTACAAAATTTCATTTTATAAAAATGATCCATTTTTAAAATTTTTGCACTGAAATGCAATGAAACACTTTTGATATTAAGCGTAAAATATAGAAATATGACTTCTAAAATTGAAGGTTTTACACGATAAAAATTTTATGTATATATATATATATATATTTCACAAAAATGGGCCCATAAAAAAACCATGGATCTACCCCTGATCCAGTCTCACGAGAAATTGAGTCACTCTCATTGTTAATACTTTTGGTAGGCACGTTGCTTCCATCGTGGCGCCATCTGGTCGTTATTGCTGGTGTTATTTTTTAATGGATCATATTTCTTTAATTGCTGTTATTAAATCTGCCTTGTTCTCAATTATCTAAATTCAATTCATAAAATTCCTAAACTGTTTTATCAAAAAATGATGCAATCTATGTTCCTGAATTAAATTTTTCGCAGTATATTTAGATGTCAACATTTTAATGGGTAATTATTTCAAATCGCAGAAAATGATATGGGTAAATTTGGAGTTTACAGTACACACCTGTTTCTCGCCAATACTTCTTGGCGCAATTTCATTTGCCGTCGCCAAATACTGTTTTGGATGTGCAGTGCGATTTTTATTGTTCTCTTGCGCATGCGTCACCTGAAAACAAGAGATTGAGCACGCAATGCCTGCGGCATTTTAACGTGTACCGGGCAATTTTTTTTAACTTAAAAAAAATCAGCGGCTTCGCTTTCAGCATACCAGGAAACTAGTAGCTTAGCTGTTTCATTGAATGTTAGGAATCTAGGTTTTTAAAAAAATTCCGAAAACGAGAATTTCAGCACGCAATGCCGGCGGCATTTCAAGCGTGTACCGGGCAAATTTTTTTAACTTAAAAAACATCAGCGGCTTCGCTTTCATCATAACGGAACACTCGTAGCTTCGCTTATTCAATTGAGAAACAAAATACACAGAATAACATACACGATACTGAACAGATATTCAATTCGAAGACTTCTAAACGAATTTTATTCAAATTCGAATTTATCGCCAATCGCATCGAATAGTTGAACAAAACACTCCAATCGAAACGTGGCGCAATATAGCCTGATGAGCAAAACACTGATGAAAATATCAATTTGTGCGCATGCGCGCTTGTCACTCGTTAAGAACATCTAGACGCATCCAAAACAAATGTTCTCTCGTCGCCGTTCTTGGCGGCAAAGAGTTGGCGATCCTAAGAGGAACGAATTAAGTCAGTACCGTAAACTCCAAATAAACCATGATATGTTTTAATAAGTATCGAAAGAAGACTCTTTTCTGAAAATTATTTTGAATCTCTGTGCAAGAGGACCTGGTACACTTTCAATCCATCGGAATCAAGTGTCTTCCTCTCGTATGGTGTAAAGTCTTCGACGTAGAGTGCAGGTTCAAGTGCCGTTTTCGGCATCTGATTACGATACAGAAATACGAGGTCTGTTCCGAAATAGCGCTCTAATAATGTTTTAAACTGGACGTTATTTGAACTGAACTATAACAGATTTTTATTTTGGAATACTTACATAAAATGACGCAAATTATTATCTTTAATTTGCTGACGTTTGAATTAAGTAGAGAGACCCGCTGATTATGTTGCTAACCTTAGTTAACCCTAGTAGCACAAAGATATTGTACAATATTGCACGATATTGAACAATACTCGCAATATTGTATAATATCATATATTATTTTATAATATCGAACAATACTGCACAATATTGGGCAACATGTTTTGCTATCTGGGAAATTTAGAGAATTTTACAATTAACTAGCTTACTAAACTGTCTTCTCCATTCACGCGTATCTTTCTATAATACATACAAATGATGTATTATGACGTCATCTGGAAGTTTATTGCTCCTAAAAATAGTGTGCGTAAAGTCAGATGAATACTATTTGACATACGAAATAGGTGAATGAAACAAACTTATTGAACTAACTTCATATTTTTTTTAAATAATAAGCAAAATCGAAACAAAATTGACTATAAGGAAACAAAATTCACTGCAACTTCGTTCCTGTAACATATAAGAGTTTGAATGCATAACTACATAAAAGTAAATCCCATATTTTGATTAGTAATAAAAATTATTATTATTTAAAATGTTTATTAGTTTTACTAATAAGAATTTGGATAAATAAGTAAGTACATTTATTAAACAAATGATATACAGAGGTTTAAATGCACCAATTTTACAATAAAACTCGAAAATGAACAGTACTATCCACAGCTAACGAATTCAATTTTTTTTAAAGTGAGCAAGTCCAATATACTTTTTGGATACAATAAGGGGTCGATCCAGGTTTCTTAGGGCCCATTTTTGTAAAAAAAAATTATTTTCGTGAAAAATAAAAATATTTTTGTGAAAAAATGTTTATCATGTAAAACCTTCAATTTTAGCAGTCATATTTCTATATTTTACGTTTAATATCTAAAGTGTATTATTGAACCAAATATATGCAGTAATTTGATATAATACTGAAAAAATACTCGTATATATATTTTGTGCAATGCCTCATTCAAAAACTTTTAAAAAAGAAGTCAGACAAAAAAATTATAGTGGTTTATTGTTAAAAGTATGTTGAAAAATTGGAACTTTCTGTAAACAAAACACTTAATTATGCAGAAATGCATCTTCACCTTTAAAATCGATTTGATATAGAAAAGTAAGGATACCTAATACTGGGAAAATTTTCGTGAATCATTGTTTGGCCGTGGGAAAATTTTAAAAAGAGATCATTTTTATGAAATGAAATTTTGTGAAGGGCCAGTTTTAGGAATTTGAATTTTCTGAAGGGGCAATTTTTATGAATTTGAATTTTGTGAAAGGGCCCTTTTTATGAAGTGGAATTTGGTGAAGGGGTCGCAAAACGGCCCCAGTTTTCCCTGGATCGACCCATGAATACGTTATACAGCTATAAAAATTTCGATCAAATTAAGGGCCTTAAAAAATCATTCACTTATTATCCCTGAATTTATTATAATGAGGATTTTGGTCAAATATTTGAACGGCTACAAAGAAGCAAACAAAAGTGATCCATAATTTTGGATATTTTAAAAATTTTGTGCCGAATTTAAAAGGGAAATTAATGTTAAACGCGCAAATTTTTTAAAACTAGAAGTTTGATTTTCAGACCTACCCAGTTCCTAGAAAATAAGCCGTATACATGTCGTAAATATGATATTTTTATTCTGAAAGTTTTAAAATTCTTTTCGAGAAATAGACGTTTTATTTGTCCAAAGAACCGTCCGAAAAATTAACATCTTCCATTTTATGATAAATAAATCTCTTCTCTTAAAAACACGCCTTTCACCACAGGCAAAGAATTTTATCTCACATTTATGCGACCATGTTCTTCTTTATCCCAAGTCATTCAACGACAAAGATTTGCTTATCCGAAGAATTAAAAACGCTCTTCAGACTTTTTTTCTCTTATGCGTTGCCCTTGGCAAAACGTTTTCGAGAAGGCGCTTTTCAGAACGCTTCAATGCTCTCGAATAGATTGCCTGTTTTTTTATAAGATACTCGAATTTCACAAACATGAGTTTGTCTTGCGTTAGTGTGGGCGACATTTACAAACGGAAAATTACGATAATTACTCGTTATGGCTTCATAGTTAATAAAGGCAGTTGACAAGAAAGGAAAAAGATTCGGCTAGACATTGAAAAAGAAAAAATCGTTTTTTGTTTGAGAAAATTGCCATCTTCTACCGATGGAATAAAACTTCGGTATTAGTTTATATGGTTATATGTCAAGAAGCACCAAAGGGGATAAAATGGTTATTATCTATTTATTTTATGTTTTAATAATTAACTTTTTGTCTCATAGGAATATGATATAAAACAAAATTGCTTATGTTGTGTATGATTATGTTAAATATATAATTTTGTTTTTTCACGGCTCGATAAGCAGACAGGCTTATATTTTTGTGTGTCTCATATTTCTTTACATGTTAATCGCAAGATATTGACATAAAAATTTAAAATTTACTTTAAAAGGATCTAGCACTCCACTTTTTAAACTATAAATGGAATCAAATGCTTAACAACTTAACATCAGAATTCTACAACACTTTATGTCGATATTCAAAAACCATCAGATATTTTTGACATCAGATATCTAAAAGATCCGTCAGAACTCTATAAATTCTCTTGAAAATTTTTCTGTGATGAATCACACGAAAATTATCACAAACTTTTTTAGTCTTCAAATATTTAACTTTCAACTACTTTGAGTTTTAACATGAAAATCTGAAAATCTTTTTTTGAACGTTGGATTTGGTTTTATCACATTTCCAATGCATCGAGTGGATTGTTTGTTCTGCGTCATCGAGTTCTATGCATGGGATTTAATTTTTAGAAAATTATTTTGAATCTTTCATAAATGCATCAACTTCTTCTTTTATTATAAATCATTGTTTCTCTTGAGAAAGTTTATTCAAAGAATTTCGATGGTATAATGACAGCTCATATGTTCTTAGATTGAACTTGTTTCAGTTTATTTCAGATAAGTTTTTATTCCATAACCTTATATTGAGCATTCGAGAAGTTTTGGGTGCTCAGATGATTTCCATTTATCAATCTGAAAAGCCGGTTTCGAGATTTTTTTTAGTTTAGAGGGAAGGTAGGAATTCCAAGACGAATGCGAGGACCAACGGCGTTAAGACCCTTTCCGTGGTCTGTATTTCGGCGTTCCTTCCTCGAAGTACGTCTTACATCCCCTCCCGTCATAGGAACGCAAAGAATCGTTGTTGCTCGAGGGTTTGCGGGGTGGCGCAAACATTCCGAAGAAATATCGGTAAAGACTCGGACATCAAAGGAAGCGAGTCGAAGGACGGAGATTTCAACACAGTTCCTATGGGCTGTTCTAGAGTGTGCATGCATCGTGGGAATAGTGCGTTTGATAGAATTTAGACTGGCAATAAATCCCCAACGACGCACGTGAATCGTCTAAACACTGACCATGGGAGCGGGGATTAGACTCAGTGGTTTGTATATATTTCACTGCCCATTCCCGTGTGCCTTCAAGCAATTGAGGCGCAAAAGCATTCTCGAAAAATGAAGCACTAAGTTCAAAAATCACAAATCTGTTGGCACACCTCCAAAAAGGGTGGTTACTTTATATACGTCGAATTCACAACGACAGTTTATTTTCTGTTCATTGCACTTCTGGCTGGAATAAAAAGGAGCTGACGTCACAGCACATAGTAAGACAACATAAAATTAGACACTGGGATCACAGCGCAGTTGCATTTTTTATGTGACTACGAAGTCACGTGAATTGGCTTCACTGCAATTTCGCCAACATTCAATAATGTTATTTATGAGCCAAATGACGTCATAACAATTCTCCACAGAACGTTTTTGACAGCTAATGTGCGAATAACCTCGTGCGTTAACTATTTTCACTGCTTGTTGTAGTGTCAATGATACAATTGAAGTTTTTTTCCTCATGTAATTAGTACTGCTCCCGTCAGTTCAAAAATAAGATGCTGAGACATCGTTTGACAGCCATTGACGTCATCATGGTTCTAGAAAGCCTTCAACTATTGTACAATTGTTTTTAGTGTTCTCTCCAGGATGACCGTGTCTGGCCTGCTCATTGTCTGAGTCATTGACGTCATCTTGCATTAGATAACGTCGGGGCGATCGGGAGGCAGGGGGATATAGGTGCCCCGGGCGCCTATCTTATGGTGCACCATGGGGACAGAACAATAGTGTGTTTATGTCACATTTTAAAGTG
>BGPR01009793.1:28626-41627 GCA_013235015.1 Araneus ventricosus
CGACCCTCTTGGTCCACATTGAATAATTTTTCTAATTACACGGACATTAGATATCCACACAAAACAAACTAATAAAAACGATTTGAATAGCTACTTATTGAGTAATTTTTCTAGCAACACGGACATTAGATACCCACACAAAACAAACTAATATAAACGATTTGCATATCTACACATTGAATAATTTTTCTAATTACACGGACATTAGATACCCACACAAAACAAACTAATATAAACGATTTGTATATCTACACATTGAATAATTTTTCTAATTACACGGACATTAGATACCCACACAAAACAAACTAATATAAAACTGAGTAATACTTACTGAATAATTTTCACATACACGGACATTAGATACCCACACAAAACAAACTAATATAAACGATTTGCATATTCACATATTGATAATTTTTTCTAATTACATGGACATTAGATACCCACACAAAACAAAACTAATAAACGATTTGTATATCTACTTGAATAATTTTTCTAATTACAATGGACATTAGATACCCACAAAACAAACTAATATAAACGATTTGCATATCTACATACGAGTAATTTTTCTCAATACGGACATTAGATACCTACACAAAAACAACTAATATAAACGATTTGCATATCTACATATTGAGTAATTTTCGTAATATCACGGACATTAGATACCCACACAACAACATTAAACGATACTACTAGATAATCTTTTCTAATATGACATTAGATCCACAACGTTGCATAACACATTCAATTGGTATTAGAGTAATTTTTCTACAAACGACATTAGATAACTCACGAGCAAAAAACTACTATATAAACATGATTTGTATTCTACATATTGAATAATTTTTCCTAATACGGACATTAGATACTCCAAGCCACAAAAAAAACTAATCAAAAACGATTTGCATATCTTACACATACTGTATAATTTTTTCTAATTTGGACATTAGATACCCATCACGAAACAAACTCTATAAAACAGATGAATTTTCATATCTCATATGAATAATTTTTCTAATTACACGGACATTAGATACCCACACAAAACAAACTAATATAAACGATTTGCATATCTACATATTGAGTAATTTTTCTAATTACACGGACATTAGATACCCACACAAAACAAACTAATATAAACGATTTGCATATCTACACATGCCACCTTTTTTCAGAAGACAGAACGAAATATGCACTCGGCTGAATTGCAACTTGCCACCTCTATTGTCATGCTGAAAATTGAAACTTAGAATAATTTTTTCTCTCTACAGCGGCAATTTATGCACAACTCAGGACATTAGATACTAACACAAAAGATACAAAGAATGACTTCCATGTCTGTATTCGCCAACATTTACGGAAAGGAAAAAAAAAGAAACGTTCACTCAGTGTATTCACGACTTTCCACAGCAATTTTCGAGCTCCATATTGTAACTGAATATTTTTCTCTTTTAAGTGGCAATTTACACAGCTACTCAGGACATTAGATACCCACACAAAACAAACGAAAATGGCTCGCATGTCTGCATTCGCCGACTTTTTCAGCAAGCAGAAAAGAAGAGCGCACTCGGCTTAATAGAATTCGAGGTGGCGGGGTGGAAACATTCGGTCATCGGAAGCGACCGAAGCAGAGTGAAGTCAACAAAAGACAGAAGAATCCGAGATAATAAAAGGAAACTTCACAAAGAAAGCCCGCGAAACTTTTTCCGGAGACAAATATTGACCGTCGTATTTAGGTAACGAAAAGCCTCTCTTCTCTTATTAGAAGAAACCCGAGAGTCCTTTTCGCGAAATTCCAGAAGCGTATGGATCCTGCGAAAGGGGGAACGGAAACTAATTTAAAAGGATTGGACAAAAGGGAAATAAAGAGTGTGTCGTGATAAATTTATAGAATTTATTAGATCAAACATTGGGAATTTACTAATCTTTTAAGGTGAATTTGATTTGTTTCTCGCCATAATGGTATTGTAAAAGAATGAAATGAAATACTGCTTTCCTTTAGGTAACGAAAAGCCTCTCTTCTCTTATTAGAAGAAATCCGAGAATCATTTTCACGAAATTCTAGAAGCATATGGATACTGGTAGAGGGGGAAAGGAAACTAATTTAAAAGGATTGGACAAAAGGGAAATAAAGAGTGTGTCGTGATAAATTTATAGAATTTATTAGATCAAACATTGGGAATTTACTAATCTTGTAAGGTGAATTTGATTTGTTTCTCGCCATAATGTTATTGTGAAAGAATAAAATGAAATATTGCTTCGTTACATCTTCTTTGAGTTAAATGGCTTTATTAGTTCCGATTTGGGTAGATACAATTCAGATTGAAGAACTCGATGAAGAAAATGATTAAGTGACCAGTTTATTTGCGAAAGGAAAATTGCAATATTTCGCGTAATGATATTAAAGAAAAAAGCAAAGGAAATGCCTTTAATAACAGTAAATAGATATTTAACAATTAATAATTAAGTATATATTGGTTTTCAAGACTTTTTGGTTAATTTTTTTCTGGTCACTTAATCTGATATTTTACAAATTAAGAACAATAAACCTGTATCACGGTTATTACTAATCACGTTTTCCTGTTCCTGAATGGAGGAGTAAAATATTGAAGAAGTAATCGAAATAATTCAGTTCAGCATGCGAAAAACTGATATTTACTATGTCGGGAGTGTCATAAAATACTTGGGAACAATTTCTAATCCTCCCCCCCCCACACACACAAAAGAATTTTTGTCCTTATAAATGTACTGGAACTTATTTTCTTTTTTCCAATTTTTTCTTTTCTTTCAGTCGTATTATAGATGCAACCAGCTTGGTGTAGTATTTCTCGTATACTTATTCATTTTGTGTTGAGCTTCTTCATGCAGCGGAACGAATACAACATACCTTTTGGTCATCTTACCGTTGAACGATTGTGTTCGAAATTTGATACAGATCTGGAAGTTTGGTTTCCAAATTACATTTATCTAGCTTATTGTGTTTTCGAGTTATGGCGTTCACAGACAGACAGGCATAAATCCAAAAATGGTTTCTTCTAACTCCGTGAGGTTTGAAACGTGGGGAATCTTCAATGGCTGCAAACGTGGAGGAATTTTCAATGGCTGCAAACGTGGAGGAATCTTCAATGGCGGAAACATAGAGGAATCTTCAATGACTACAAACGTGGAGGAATCTGCAATGGCTGAAAACGTGGAGGAATCTTCAATGCCAGCAAACGTGGAGGAATCCTCAGTGGCTGCAAACGTGGAGGAATCCTCAGTGGCTGGAAACGTGGAGGAATCTTCAATGGCGGAAACGTGGAGGAATCTTCAATGTCTTGAATGTTGTTTCTTTCTCCTTGTTCGAGAAAGTAGCAACATTCAAGGCGGTCACGTCACTTCAGTGCTTCAAAGTGGAAACTACCTTTCCCCTTGTTTTAGTTTAGTTATATTAACGTCCCTTCTTGAAACAATACGAGAGTTATTTTATTACAGACCTCATAATTTTGAGTGCCGGTCAGATGATGAGCAAAACACCTGAGCTGGCAGCCCCACTCCAAACTTCCGCACAATACTAGAGGCAGGACGTGCGACCCACGATGCAGATTTAACTTGCACCAAGTACACATGTACGACGGATCTTCAGAAGATCGGGTTTCAAACCTTGAGCCCTGCCGCGCCGAAGGCCGAGACCTTACTTCTAGACCATCACGGCGCTTCCTTTCTCCTTGGAATAGATGCTTAAAACATCGGATATAATAAATAATATTTTGCCTAAACGGTTTACAGAAATTCAAATATTTACAGAACTGAAAGATTCCTTTATATTTTCAAAGCTTTGATTCAGGAAATTCTTTTTCCCTGGCCAACTCTATATTTTCTCAGTAATGAATTTCAGGGCTCTCGAAGCTCTGATCACTCTTTATTCCATTTTTCAGACGCCGTATGTTCGTTTCTTTAAAAAAGGCCGGCTGGATTCAAAAGGGCAGAAAATGGGGCAATATCCCGGCCTGCGTCGAAATGATGCTAAGCGGGTCATTTGAAAAACTCACCTCCATTTTAGACTTCCGCTTCCGCCGGCACGCGAAACCCTCTCTCCATGAATAAGAAAACAGGGAAGCCCTTTGCGCGGAATGAGAAAAACGGTTCGATCGAAAAATTATTCTTGGCCAGCGCAAAGGCGAAATAAAAAGAAAATAAAATTAGTTTTCTTCGAAACAAAATCGTTCCCCAAGTGACGGCTTTAGGCAGGAGGTTGGGAGTAATGAAAGCCGGGCGAGAATTGTCGAAATTTCAACCGGACATCCTCTACGGATGTCCGAAATTGTTTTTCATTTTAGTCGTATCATGTTTGTTTTTTACATTGATTGCTTTCCTGGCTTGATTTAGTGTAGTTCAGTTATGTTTTGATTAGCTTTACCCTCTGAGCCCTATCCCACCTCAAACCGCCTCATTCGACACAGGCCGGACTCAGGCGATTTCGGGAGCCTGGGTGAATTTTACGGGAGAAAATTAGTTCCTTTCTTTGTTGACAATTCATCGCGCAACCTAGGAGTCCTCCTGGAATTTCTGAGGAGAAAGGGAGTATTTCATACTGATTTTATGAATCAAAATTTACTCCAGTTTTTGAGGCACTTGAATCCTCACTCTAGTCGGGTTCAAAGAGTTAATTTAGTTTTATTAACTTCCAGATTTGAAGCAGTTTGTCAGTTGGCAACAAACTGTTCTTTAATCGTAAACCAAATTTAATAGGATTTTTAAAGTATTTTTCCAAAGTTTAATTCAAGAAATGAAAGTCAAAAACATTTTAAATAATTTTTTAAAAAATCGGGCATTTAAGGGTTAATATATCGTCATTATACCAAAATTGTATACAAGTTTCTAATTTTAGAATAATTCCGTCAGCAGTTATACTGTGCGTTTGTTTGTCGGTCCGTGCGTATGTGAACACCGTAATTCAAAAGCACATCAAGAAAGATAAATGAAATTGAATAAATGGTCGTAATGTTACCGTTAAAGTATATAATGCAGTTATTTCATAGAATACCTAGTTATTCCATGAAATAACTGATCGTGTCCGTTAAAGTGTGTAATATGTTATTAATTTGACACTTTACTAGTTATTCTATGAAATAACTATGTATTCTATAAATTAACTAATGAGAGACAGTTAAAGTGTAAAATAAACAATTTATCTAAAGTGAAATTAAACTAATGATAGACAATTAAAATGAAAAAGAAGCAATTTATCTAATTTATGCAGCGTATAAATGGTATTTATGGAAACGTACAATAAAATCATTTGTTAGAACAAGGATTACTAAAATGACACTTGGAATTACAAAGAACATTATTTCTAAAACAAAAACATTTTTTGTTGACACACTGGGTTTTACACGAACATTTTTTAAATCCCTGACCAGTACCTAAACTTTTAGCTGTAGCAACCGACCGGAGCGATATTTCTACATCCGGTACTTCTTCGATTTTAATTCGTGCGAGATATATGATATAGATTATTTTACACTTTAACGGGCTGCAGATCGTTATTCTATGAAATAACTAGTTAAACCATGAAATACAAGAGAGTTTTACACTTTAACGGACACGATCAGTTATTTCATGGAATAACTAGGTATTCTATGAAATAACGGATTTCATACTTTAACGGTAACAGTAACACTAAAAGTATTGCTTTACATCAAATTTCGGATTCAGTCTATCGAAGGGAAGAGGTCCAATTGTGTATTCGGTTCTCCTCAGTATACTTTGAATGTAAACGACGAAACACAATTGTCCGTTGCCTCGCCTGTCACTTTTGGACGATTTTACTTCGTAAAGGGGTGAAACACAGTGAATAAGAGGAGCAATTTTTGGGGAATTATTTGTTACTATTCTAATCGGACGTTGATATTCCTTTTGTCTTTCATTAGTGCTAGTTTGTTTTAATTAGAAACTCGTATAAAGTATCTATATATATATATTGCCTTGTAAAAAATAAACATCTTCTCTATCTTTCATCTCAACCCTATTTTGGTGAAGTCAAAACCGGCTGGCGCATGCGCAAATGCACGGAGTGTTTCCGTATCTGAAAACGGACTGTACATATACGAAGAAGTAGAGAGGAGAATAATCCTTCTGATTATCATCTAAGACAAGAACTAATTTTATTAGCCAAGTTATAAAACAGTGCAAAATGATTACTAGCTCGACAATGAACAAGTTCGCATTGTAAAATATTTAAAAATTTTAATTAATTAGAGATTTAAGTAAATGTTTTAAATACTAAGAGATATCATCATCTATTCATACTGAAACGACCCAAAAATGTTACGATCATTCAATCTGTGGTATTTAACTTCCATACGTTTTGAGTAATGCAATGTTAATTCTCAATTAAATGCAAATGGCGGATCGATGAGTCATTTTCTTCCCCTAATTGCTTCTGAATGCCCCAACTCTCTCTCCAGAATGATCCATCAAGGAGCTATTCAACGGATGTTTTTGTCAGGTTTTGTGCCTGCTGTGTTATGAAATAATTAGTTTTCATGTGTATGCAAATCTTGTGTAAGATTTAAAAAAAGCATCTTCAAACACTTCATCTCCAGATCGTCCCTAATGAAGTTTCGAGTTAATTTTAAGGTTTGTTATAGGAGCTGGAAGACAGGTCCTGGCAAAATAGCTAATTTTTAAACCGTCAAAGATAATTATATGCTTCCAGTTTGAAAAATCCTTTAAATGATGTAAAGAATTATAATGTACTGCTGAAAAAGTTACGATGTCTAAATTTGTATACAATCCTCATGTCTTTCAGCCATATTTTGTAATATATTCTTGACACTATGCACTAATATTTTAGACAAAAAATGTCATTCTCTTCTGTGACTAAAATTCACTGAGTTATGAAGATTCAATAAGGCACTCTGATGCATTGCTAGCTTGTAAACTCTTTAGATCTTTGTTTGTCGCCCATATACAGAGTGCCCACTAAAGACCCTTACCACCCTTTTAACTACCGAATGGCTGAAGATATCTTTATAAGAGTGGTCTCTAGGTATGGTGATTATGCGCTACTGGATGAAACCACTTACAGCTCCACCTGGTGGCAAACGGTGGAGTTAGCGTTATTATCTCTACAACGGTACGAGATAGAGGGAAAAAGTGACTTACAAAGTTGTAGAGCATCATCGATTTAGTACAAAAAGGTAACTTGTGGACGTAAATGCTTAGAACAGAACGCTTAAAACACGTATTTGTTTGTTCGAGATTTCCTACACTGACACGTGACAAAACATTCTTAGAAAGCAAAAAAAAACCTACTTACTATAAGATACCTTTATTTTCGATGTTCAAACTTCTCTCCGTCAGCTACAATGCATCTCATCGTTCTCACTCCGAAAGATAATCTTTTCTCCTTTCGTTCAAGTTTCGTGACGTCACAGATTCGGAAGCCTCAAACAAACAAAGCAAACAGCATTCATGACCATAGGGTGTCTTTCTGTAATAAATCGATAATGCTCTACAGCTTTGTAATTCACTTTGTTCCTCTATCTCGTAACGTTTTAGAGATATTAACGCTAACTCTACCGTTTTCCACCAGGTGGCGCTGCAAGTGGTTTACCATGCCCAGACACCACTCTTATGACGATAGCTGCAACCATTTGGTAGTTAAAAGGATGGTAAGGGACTTTAGTAGACGCCAGTGATTACACAAAAAAATAAATCAATAATAAAACAAAAATAAAAGTTTGAATGCAATGACAAACAAAGATATTTCATTAGAGACATAATTAGAGTAGTAATCTCTGTTTCTATATGTAATTTTTTGTCACAAGCATTAGCCATTCGTTAAAAAATGTTGGCTTTTCGGTACACCACGTAATCAATGAAAGAGGAAATACAAAAATTCGATGGAAGCTCAGAACAAGAAATTAAAAATGAATATCATTAGTAAAATATCATAAAAATTTATAGATCAAATTAGTAAAATACACAAGAATGAATAAAACGCATGGAATAGAACAAGGCAGATTGATAATAGGCTGTTAAAAGACTTACCTCATGAACCTGACTGAGGTGAGATATTGAGATAGCTCTAAATATGGTGATCAAATACTGGAAAAAAGGCGGGGAGTCATGCAAGATTAACTTTACTAAATTATTAGAAAGTACTTATTAATTTTATACGATTTTAATCTTTTAAATTTATCTTTTTATTTACACGGAAACGACAACGTCGTCTGCTTTGTGTGATACCGTCTTTATAAATTAATCTATGCACATTACATCAGAATTTGGAATATTAGAAATTTAATTTATAGTTTGACGTACAAAGAAAACTGGAAAACGGATTCAATTTGAATTTCTGACAGGCATCGCACCACCTATTTTTATTAATATCTTCACTGTGAAAAAGACTTGTTGCATAAATGCATTCGTCGCATCGTGCCAGAGTAAGTTCCTTCTCTAAAATTTTAATTTAATTTCGGGTTTAAAAGTTCTCTTGTTTTGGTTCAATAAACATTTTCTTTCATCTATATGTGCGTGGACACAAATACATTAGTTATAAGAAATTATCTATCCTATTAAAATTCGAAAGTAAACAAACATATGTATCTATGTCCTTCTATCTTCGCACGAACCACTGAATTCTGAAACTAACCGTAAGTACCAAAAGATGGAAAATAATCCAAGAAATCCATTTCGACTATTTAAATTCCGAAATTGTAATTAGTTAAAAAAATATTAATAAAAAAGTCAAAATGAATGAATTGACGTGCTGCCATCTATTTGCAGCATGGTGAATTCATTCACGGCGGATTCTTTTTTCCCCTATTATTAGCTTTCGCATCCGGTGTTGCATTTCTTTTATTTATTTAACGGCATTTGGTATTTCTTTTTAAGCGAGTTTCTGCGTTTGGATTTATTAGCAATGGAAAAAATCGTTTTCATGCTTTTTTCTTTCTTTTTTGTATTAAAGTGTTTAACTTCGTAACGTTTGTTTGGGAAACTAAGTGACAATATTTGTTGATTGTAGAGAAAAACGGAGGCGGGTCATATGAAAATATATGGATCCCAAGGTCTCACGTGACCTCACTTCTCTCCACCCTGGAATATCCGATTATTCGTGATAGCCCGTGCAACACAGCTAGTGAATCATTAAAAAACATGTGTGAGCTAACTCCATCGAGAAAGAAATTTGAATTTCCTTGTATTTAATATATATTCTACACTAAAGTTATTTATCTTAGATATATGTCATTAAGTAACGCAAAGCAGATATTACGTAATCAGAATATACGTAATTACGTAAAACAGATATTTTGTTATGGATAGGAAAATTTTCCTTGAGGTAATTTTAAGCATGATTAACCCCTTTCCTTACGTTTTTATTTAACCTCTTAATAAGATGTCACCACCCATTTCATACATTTTTGATTATTTCAATCTATTTAAAACGGTAGAGGATACTTGAGACATTTAAGTGTGACCAGGTGATTTTTGTATTTGAAATTAATTGTTATGTTGACTTAATTATGGATTCAAATAGCGTACGGGCACAAAAGAGCCCAACGCATGGCATGCGACGCCGACCAGGAATGGGTTAAGAACGTTATGTTGAATATTTCTTTGCGTAGAAAAATATAACTTTCAAATATTGCATAATTAGTTTTCATTGAAAATATACCATTTATATAGTCCATGATTAATTTGCATTGGAGAAATAACATTTAAATGTGCATAAGTACTTTTGCATTAAAAAGTAACATTTAAATATTGCATAACTTTTTGCATTGAAAAAAAACAACATTCATCCTTCTTTAAGATTAATTTTCCCTTCATTTAACGTTTCTTAACATTTAAAATATGAGTATGTTTGAAGTTTGAAATTTCTCTTCAAACTCTACATAATGATTTATTATGCGTACATAAAATTTTTCCCTGTGATAATTGGTTTTACGTAAGTAATCCTCTTAAAACCAGAAAGTTTATATCGATCGGAAAAAAAGTAACAAGAATCGTTACTTATTACGAGATAACGCCATTGAAATTTTAATCCTGCAAGAAAGTAAATAAAAGAAGGTACATAAGCGAAGTTCATAAAAAAAATCATTTTTAGCGTAGTGAAAACTCCAAATATTTCTCACACATTTTGAAAAAAATTCTTTTTAGTAGATCGAATTCTTGATTCTCACACATTTCTCACAATATTTCTCACACATTTTGAAAAAAATTCTTTTTAGTAGATCGAATTCTTGATTATTTTCCTTTATCTTTCATTCATGCTTAATTAAATGGGATTAATAAACTGAATCTCTTAAGGTTTTCTTTTTAATGAATCTAAAACCAAGAAAGTCAATGGATATTCACCATTTTTTATTTGAATATTTTAAGCCTCTTTTGATGTTGGTAGTCCTCATTTTTATAAATTTGATACCGCTTCTATTCTACTACTTATGAAAACTCTTTTTATCAATTTACATGACGTCACAGACACATGACAAACGTATTGGAGAATTCTTCTTGCCTCTTGCACGAGGAAATAAAATAAATAAATAACAAAAATTTAGGTATAAGCGTCTATTCATGCGAAAAAATGAACGCAAAAGTTGAAAATAATCTTTCTGATTGCAATAAAATGCCTGGTTCGAATAAAGCGTGGGTGCCTTATATAGCACATTATATTTTGTGTATATTTCCTTAAACAAATGGAATATTCCTAGAGAGTAAAGACGCCCACTCTTTTATTCGAACCATGCATTTTATTGCAATCAGAAAGATTATTTTCAACTTTTGCGTTCATTTTTACGCATGAATAAAAGCTTATACATTTTTTTTATTTTTTACTTTTTAGTGACACCCCCCACCGATATCACCAGTGATTTAGCTGGTGTAAACGGCGACCGGCGCATGGTACTTTGTAGACCCCTCATCATATTTGACCTTAAAAAATTTACACGAACGCATTAACATTTTGTCGCCTTAGCCAGTGCGTAGCAAGGTAAGCTGCACAAGAAAATAAGATGATTCTTCGATCCTAGTCTTCATCAGTGGTTTAGCAAGCTTACATGGTGCCAGGAGTATGGTATTATTTTTACGTCCCCTCATAGTATTTTGCTTTAAAAATGGCTTAAACGCAGTAATGTTTTGTCACCTTAGCCAGTGGCGTAGCAAGGTAAGCTGTACCAAGAAAATAAGATGATTCTTCGATCCTAGTCTTCATCATTGGTTTAGCAAGCTTACATGGTGCTAGGGGTATGGTATTATTTTTACGTCCCCTCATAATATTTTGCTTAAAAATGGCTTAAACGCAGTAATGTTTTGTCTCCATGGCGCCCCGATAAAATGGAGCCGAGGCATCTATAAACCCTTTGCCCCCCTTTCGATACGCCACTGTATTTTAACTACGGATTTTTGATGAAAAAATATATTTCTCGAATTAAAGGAAAGGGGTATCTCACGTTTATTATCATTCTTTATAAAAAAATAGATCAGAAGTGTGCGTTTTTAATATATTGTCAAAATAAGAGAGAGAAAAAAGGCTTTATAACAAACCTTAAAGCAGTAGTTAAAATAGAAACCATCTATAAAACCTTTCACTGTTTTCCTGAAAATTTTACTGAACCATTCTGTTTGAAAACGCAGAAATGGCACGCTCCGAAAAACCCATTACTTTCACACAGAACTGCGACATTTATTTTGACATTATCATATGTTTAAAATGAAACAAAGAAACTCAATTTTCTTTTGTCTTTCCCGACTTTATACTTCCAGGAGACTGTTTCGAATTCAGTGTGTGAATCTGCAGCATCGTTGAGTTTTTTTTACTTTGAAAACGCGGAAGAACAAACATAAAATGTCAGACAAAGGCAAGATGCTTTTTTGTATGCGCAGGTTGTAAAAAACGTTGGAATGGTCTTAAGAATATCTAGTTTTCACTTTTACTGTCAAGAACTATAAAAGCTCAGACTGATTTTCCAGTTTTATGGTGCATATTTATTGAACGGTCAACAGCGGAGGCAATTTGAGCGTTTCCCCAGTTGGGATGTGGTTTTTAGTTTCAGGTCTCATAATTATTTTCTCGCTTACGAAGGAAAATTTTGTGGGAGAGTTGATTTTCGCGATTATAATGATTGATATTGTAGCGAAATTTTTTTATGAGTGTACGTGAATGCAGTCCAATAAACAGGATTAAAAAAATAAAGCTCTTTATTTTACAAATATCATAAGAAAAGAAACGTAGCACAAGTATTAAAACAGCACTTGTAAAAGTTCACAACAGAGATTACCAATAAATCTCAACACAGCGCTCAAAGATTTCTTATCAGCTCACCAGCTTGCTTGCAAAATGCAACTCCTCTTGGCTTGCTTTAATACTTTTTCAACAGGAAGTGACGACATTATGTAGGAAGTGACGTAATCTCCAGAAAGTTCATGAAGTCAGTAGAAATAGGTTGACAGTTGGAGGTCTTTCTAGAAAATTACTTTTGTTGCCAACTTTGCCGCCAAATCGCCAAATCTGCCGCCAAAATTAGCATCTCAGGGAAACAACTTTATAGCTTTGTAACACTGGAATATGGTTTTTAGTTTCAAGTCTCATAATTATTTTCTCCATTACGAAGGAGAATTTTGTGGAGAGTTTATTTTCGCTATTATAACGATAGATATGTTTCTTACTTAACAAAAAATCCTCCGACCAGATATTTTACATTTTTCCTATATTCTCCATTGTCCTGTTAGATTAGCATTTCCAACGACGCTTACTAAATAAGAAGGTCAAGGTCAAATATTCAATAAAGCTGACAATAAAATGAGATTCACTGTTGGGGGAGGGGAGAAAACTGATTTCGCTCCTAGATAACTATGAGCAAACATTATCGCACTGCTTATCAATACGCTCTTTTGAAATCCAATATGAATTCAGGGAAAAACGAAATAGTGTACTAAATGAAGCTCCTGATTAAGAAAAGACTGATTTCGCTCCTAGATAACTATGCGCAACATTATCGCACTGC
>BGPR01009794.1:0-17182 GCA_013235015.1 Araneus ventricosus
CGCATACTGAGCAAAACATCGAGAGTGGTCTCCCCTCGACTTTCTCGCATACTGAGCAAAACATCGAGAGTGGTCTCCCCTCGACTTTCTCGTATACTTTCCCAATATAACTAGTTTCACCTTCTATATAGTAGAAAATTGAGAATGCCGTTTGGATAAGTTTAGTTTAGAATAGTTATATTCACGTCTAATTTTCAGGGCTATTTTGGGAAGGATATCGTAATTTTAACAGTGGTCAGATGACGAGGGAGACACTCAAGCCGTATCAACCTTCTCCCCTCCTAACTTCCACACCACACTAGAGGGAGAACATTTGACCCTGGGCATTAGATTTAACCTGCATCACCCGAATTTTCGGTATACATTTTGGAACAAATGAGTTTCCCATTGACTGATTGGGTCCAAAATTTGTTACTTATCTACAATTTTAACGTCAAATCGCATACCAAATTTAATTTTTCTTAACTGGTTGTGGTTTTGGCCTATTACATTCGCGTGCACACAAACAAGCAGACAGATAGCCTTTAGATCAACGGAATCAATGCAAACTTTGATACAGATCTGCAATTTTGGTGTAAAGTTCCATATTAAAATTCATAGATCTCATACGCCAAAGATAATTGACTAAAATTCAGACATCCAGTTTGTTACGTTTTCTAATTATCGCGCTCAGTTGTATACGAATGAACATGCTGACATGCACTAAACTCTGTGGCCGATATGGTCCAAAATTTGATACAGACTTTAAATTCTTGAGATAAAAACGATATGCCTGATTTTATCTATGAAGCTCATTGTGTTTAATGTTATCCTGTTCTCACCTACACAGGGACATAGAGACAGACTTCCCTTTCAGGTATTTCGGCCAAAACTTGATAAAAAATTTAAAATTTCTATGTGATTACTATATACCGAATTTCATTCGTTAAGCTTATTCTGTTTGTGAGTTACAATGTTCGCAGACAAACAGACATAATTCTAAAAATTGTTTTTTTTTTGTTACTAAGGGAGGTCTAAAACTTGGAGATTCATCAAAATCTCGTTGTTGAATTTACTGAATACTACAATACTTTCAGTCTGCATACTTCGTATGCGAGAAAGTAACCAGTGGGAGTGGCCTCCCCTAAACTTTCTCGTATACTGCTCAAAAATTTGTCATTTCTCCTCCCCTTGCGTGGATAAAAAAAATCGAACCTACTGTAATCCAGAATGCAACGAATATCAGAAGGTTTTTCATTGCAGATTATAGTGGTTGTAAAATATTTAAGTGAAGAATCATATTAAAAGAGATGCCTATGTATTAAAACTTAGCAATATTTATTTTCCATCACACTCCAGGAAGATCCGCTATTATACGAGCGAGCGAAAACAAAACAGGAGATAAAACATATCAATCACAAACTCCGTCTCAAGGACAAGTGACGTAATCCTCCCGCTTGGTACCAGAGATAGCTAAGTAGGCATGCGCGTGGAGATGGTTTTGAAACGAAGGCTTAAAAAGTATGCGATTATACAGACCGACAGACAGTCAACCCGTTGACGGATTTCGCCCAAAATTTTATACGGACCTACATTCATGACGATAAAACTGTGTATAAAATTTTATCCATCTGGCTGTTTAAGTTTTTGAGTTATAGCGTTCGCATGACCTCGAATATGCAGACAGACAGACTTCCCATTGACGGATTTTGTCCAAAATTTGATAGAAACCTAGAAATTATGTTTAAAGACCATATTCCAAATTTCATCCCCGTAGCTCTAATAGTTTTCGAGGTATCGTGTTCACAGACAGATAGACACACACACAGACAGACAGACATAATTCCAAAATTGTGTTTTTCGGACTCAGGGAGGTCTTAAACGTGGAGATTCGTCAAAATCTCGAGTTCGAATTTTTTGACGATTACAATACTTTCTCTTTGCAGTAGCAGTTGGATATTTCTGTCGATTCGTGTTAAACGTGTTTTTATATATATGGGTGTGTTTTATGAGATTAAGTTCTCCAGATATACTATCTACCATCTTCAATACTTTTCACTTTCCCGTATACGAAGTATACAAAGAGAAAGTATTGTAATCGTCAAAAAATTCGAACTGGAGATTTTGACGAATCTTCACGTTTAAGACCTCCCAGAGTCCGAAAACACAATTTGGGAATTATGTTTGTCTGTGTGTCTGTCAACACGATAACTCGAAAACTATTAGAGCAACAAAGGTGACATTTGGGATGTGATCTTTATATCCTAATGTTTTGTTTTTTTTTTGCTTTTGCTGTTCAATAAAGTTTCACACATACACATCCAACCGACAGGGTGCCGTTTAGGCGCCGAGTTCGGGGGTATGCTGTGGTTATGTAGGTTTCCAACAAATTTTGGACAAAATCCGTCTACGGGAAGTCTGTCTGTCTGTCCATTTTCACGTGAACACTATAACTCAAAAACTTGAATAGCTAGATGGATAAAATTTGATGCACAGTTTTATCATCATGAATGTAGGTCCTTATAAAAGTTTGGGCCAAATCCGTCAAAGGGTTGACTATCTGTATAATCGCAAACTTGTGAACACAATAACTCTTTAAGACAATGATTAAGATATATGAAATTTGGTATGTGACCTTCTAACCTTAATTGTAGATTTCTGTCCAATTTTCGTTTCAATCCGTTAAAAAATAAGGAGTTCAAATTGCATATTTGTTTCAAAATGCACATTGGGACTGTGTGTTTGCTTATTTCACTTAAGTTAGTATGGTTGGCTTTTGTCCTTGGCGGTCTACGAAGGAAATTGTAGCGAGCGGCAAACACGGAAATTATGGCAATCCCCTGAAACGAAACTTCGTTCTGACATTCTCCAGATGGACGCCTGTGATTAACCAGAGGTATGGTGAAATCTTGTGTGATATCTATAGTAAGATCTCATACTCAAAAACGTTAAATAAAGTTGTGGTACCTCTGCGCGCGTAAAAAGTGCGAACATACGCAATATTTTTTGCAAAATATTAATTTTTTCGGAATTTATAAATTTTATATGTTTCATTGTAAATCACCATTCATAATTTTTTTTCTCAAAATAACCAGGCCTTGGGTAAATACCCAAAAAATATTTACCTACCGACTGGGTATTGTTTATCTATCCGACATTACTAATCGTATGCGAGAAAGTTTCGGGGAAGCCACTCCCGCTGGTTATCTCAAGTTTTTGAAGAAACAAAAAATGTGGTATTCGAAAATTTTTGGACCTCTCTATCTTATTAGTTGTTTGTTTTAGGTGAAAATCATTTTTACACAGCTTTCAGTCAAATAATTCCTTGCATTCAGATTAAGCTGAAAAAATAAACGAGTAATAAAAGTTTTTCAATTACTTATAGTCCTATCTGTCTAAGAAAAATTAAAAATTTCTGAGTATACATTAATAAAACGTATCATCATGAAAACGAATAGCATAGCAAATTTTTTAAAAAAAACGGCTTGAGAAATAACAGGTAGAATTCCACTGGTTGAACCCGTTAGTTGTAACGCTTTTTTTCGACGGCTGTTTATTTTTAACAAACGGTTGATTTTCCCTTAATAAAAATAACCGAAACATATGTTGCCACTGAGTACAATTTCAAACAAGCACATATAATTCTGGTATAATAAATTCTTACAATTTTCTTTAGTAATATTTTGACGTAAAAACGTCTTTCTCGTTTAAGTGATAGTCGAACTTCCTTGTGTGACAAAATACTGTCAGATTTGAATCGCTAATAACTACGAGACTAATAATGCGAAAAGAATGGTTGACCCCACAACGGATAGATCGTATCTGTAAGAGTTTGTCGCATAGTATTTGTTTTGCCTGTGACGTCATCGTACCAGTGTAGGCGCATGAGCGTGATTGTTGTGAATTAGCTTTATGTAAGGTTATAAATAAGTGTAGCGTGGAAACGTGTTTAGTTAGAAGGTTGATTCTGGTGTCATTTTAAAGAGCTTGAGGAGCATTACTAGGACCCAAAGTGAGACAATAAAAATATTTATCAGAATATAAGTAAAAATCGGTATTGAAAATTTCAAACTCCGAATGTTTTTTTATTATTACATGCAGAGCTTTCTTTCGAATTGTACGAAACTTACAGAATACTTGAATACGTAAAAAAGAGACATTGTATTAAAATTTGAATATTACGGGAGCTTTGAGTATTTGTAGTAAATAATGTTTTACTCCGCATACGCGAAATGTAGTTCTCTATACTATCAACAGATGGCGCCATCAAATGCTACTCTAAATAAAACATAAGAGAGGCGTAGTTCGGGTCCGCACCGTAGATTTTCGTGAAAACGTCGGGATAAAATCATGAAACAAGTATTTCGTATTAATATATAATTTAATTATCAGTCTCTTTAATACAATATTTACACAGAGTAGTATAATGGTTACAGAATAGATAAATCACAAGCTTCCACAGACCCTTGCTACATACGATGAATTTGTGATTTATCTATTCTGTAACCATTATACTACTCTGTGTAAATATTGTATTAAAGAGATTGATAATTACATTACATATTAATACGAAACACTTGTTTTATGATTTTATCCCCACATTTTCACGAAAAATCTACGGCGGGGACACGAACTGCGACTTTCTTATGTTTTTTCCTTGTTTTTTATCATGTTGTCGGTCCAAAGCATTCGAAATTACCGTTGTAGCCAATACGACACTTATAGCAATGTAATCCTTTAATGAATTTCGACCTAGAGTCCCCAGCACTGGCCAGTCTGTAAACGTTATGTCACAGGTGTGGCACTTGTGACCGGTAGGGTAAGAACTTTCTAATCTTCCTTCAGAACTTTTTTCAATCAACAGGCAATACTTTGGCAAACGGGACAAAGAGCAACGGCTTCCTCCAAGAATATACAGTTGGAGCAGAGGAATAGGCTATTTCTAAAATAATTCCAAAATTGTTAGTTTTATTAAGAAAAAATTATTCATATACAAGGGAGACTGGGGCAAGACCGGATACTTTGATTTTGACGTTATTAATTCTTCTTTCTAGTGGACAAATAGTGAATTATTCTCCACTAGTGAAGAAAAAAGAATGGCCATAGTTTTCATGTTGTTGTCGTTAAATTCACTGCGTCTGCGAAGGTTTATTTGTTTTATGAAGTCAACTCTCCAATGTTCGTTTCTTTTTAAACTATCCTTACTTATTAATCATTACAATTATAAACACTACATTTAGTCTAGCTTATTTTATCATTACTAAGGATCCTATCAAAAAATAAAGATTTATTGAAACAATTGCGTGGTTCTATTTCGTTTTTTTATATCCTCTGCACTCGGGGTAAAACCGGGTACTTCTTGTGGGGTAAAACCGTGTATTGGGGAAGATACGGATACCCGACCCAATAGGAATTTCTTAGGTTGTGAGATAGTTGGTAGTGTGTGAGGACCATTCCTATTTGACCTTTGCGTCAAATGATCTGATGGAAAGCATTTCCAATTTATTCCGATTTCCAACATTTTCTTTCTTTTTGTGATAATTTCAAATAATACGAAGAATTATTTTAGTCAAAATTTTAAAAAGAATTGAAATTTATTTATTCCATTATTTCCTCGCTTGCAAATAAACGATTTTTATTCATTTTTTCTCATATAAAGCTTAAAATGCAAGAAAATTAAAAATATTTTGCTCGAAGTGTTTGCAATCGTTTGGTTTTATTTAACGCATCGCCATTTCGACTGAGTTCGTCTCTTAGCTAGCTTGTATTTTAAAGAAGAAAGAATTACTAAGAATACATTTTTCTTCTTTCGCTTTTGGATTGGATTATTTTTCTTCTCGTGCTTTTGGATTTGGATAATTAAAATAGTAGGAGAACCCAGTAAGTCTATTAAGTTTTTCCTATTTCTTGTTTTGTGCAACATTCGTTAGATTCTTACATTCCATTTTATCATTATTCTGTTATATTGTAAATCAAATCAGCAATGTTGCTACACGCTAGCGATATTACTAGCTTCCCTGTTTCATTCCTACAGTTTTATCACTAATTTAGATACGAATTTCGGAAATATTTTTAAATTGATTGTCTTTATTCTTAAATTGTCAGCTATTGTAACTATTGATAAATCTTTAAAAAAAGACTGTCTTTATTCTTAAATTGTCAACTAGTGTAATTATTGTTAAATTTTTTTAAAAATCGTCTTCTTTCTTAAATTATCAACTATTTGCTAAATCTTAGAAAATTGTTTTATACTTAAATTGTCACATAAAATAAAAAAATGTGCTACTTTTCCATTGAAAATCTAGTTTTCCCTAATTTCCCATAGAGTTAACATGTGCGGGGTAAAACCGGATACTTTGACTTTTTCTGCAAAAAAATCATTAGTGGAAAGGTAGAGAAACTATGACTTTTCCTGAAAGACATATTGCATTCTGATAAATAATGAATGTTTTAGTAAAGTTTGACAAGCTGTATGTCGAATAGTTTAGCTCCAACAGGCCTTCAAACCTTAGGTAGGGGAGAGTGGGGTAAAACTGGGTACCTTGATTTTGGCGTTATTAATTCTTCTTCCTAGTTGACAAATACTGAATTATTCTCCATCTAGGGAAGAAGAAAAAAGGTCATAGTTTCCATTTTGTTGAATTCACTGCTTCTGTGAAGGTTTATTTGTTTTAAGACGTGAACTCTCTAATGTTCGTTTGATTTTAAACTATCCTTACTTAAAAAGGATTAAACTTTTAAAAATCATTTTTAATCCAACTTATTATACGTTTACTAAGGATTTATACCCTATCAAACAATAAGGATTTACTCCAATAATTATGCGGTTCTATTTTGTTTCTTATAACCTCTGCATAAAATCGGGTACTCCAAGTGGCGTAAGACCGGGACAGTCAGTATTGATGATTCCTCCGATTAAGACAATAAAAACACATCAGACGTTGATTGTTTATATTTTAATGATGAATTTTCTAATTTAAATAAAGAACAATGGTTAATCTAATGTAAAAAATGTCTTAGCTGTGCCCACGAAAGCTGCAGTGTAGCGGAGGAAGAAGACAACTACTTTATATGTGAATTTTGTATAATGTTAACATTTGTACCCGGTTTTACCCCCGGATAATTTTCCTTTTTTGTATAAAAATCATTGATAAAAAAGTGATAAAACTGCGACTTTTCTGGAAATATATATTGTACTCCGATAAACAATGAATATTTTAATAAAATTTGACAGTTCTCTGTCGAATATTTTGGCTCCAGCAGGCCTTCGAACCTTAGCTACCCGGTTTTACTCCACTTTCCCCTATCCAGTTTTACCCCATTTTCCTCTATCCGGTTTTACTCCACTTTCCTCTATCCGGTTTTACCTAATTCTCTATCCATTTACCCATTCTTCATCTGTTTTACTCCTCACTTTCCTATCTGAGCCACCACTTTCTTATCCAGTTTTACCTTAAATTCTATATCCGGTTTTAATTCTACCTCTTTCCTCTCTATCCGAGCCATTCTATTTCTTTCCCATCTGAGTTTACCTCACTTTCTCTCGAGCAGGAGTTTAATTCTACTTGCTTTATCCAGTTCACTCTCACTTTCTTATCCAGTTTTGATTCCCTCATTTTTCCTATCCGGGTTACCTCTTCTATCGCTGTTTTTTACCACTTCTTTCTTATCCAGTTTTACCTCTAGATTTCTTCTTTATCTGATGCATCTTTACTAATTTCGTTATCCAGTTTTACCCCACTTTCCTCTATCCGGTTTTACCCCACTTTCCTCTATCCGGTTTTACCCCACTTTCCTCTGGGCATTCGTGATCGCACAGTGCAGATTTAATATAGTGAGTTTCAGAAGCAACTTAAGGTCAAGATTTAAAAGTAGAAAGTAATTAAAATAAAAATATTCTGCCGCTAAGTACACTAATAAAAGTGTGATTTTTTTCAAAAAATATTTTTTAATTAATTTTTTTGAAATTTAAACTCGGTAAACATTTTCCAATGACAATTGTCTTTCTCTTTTGGATTATGTCAATCAAAGGCGGTTCAAAAATATGAAAAATTAGCGCAAAATGTAAACACACTTAGGTCGTAGAACAGTGCAGGATGTTCGATGATAGACGTATGTGCACTCTGTGCTGCAGTGCAACATTTAGTAACATGAGTAGAGAGCATGCGCAGTCACGTTTGTCATGTGATTGTGACCTCACGGCTGTTCTTAATATTAATCAATGTGATAATTTATCGTGTTACAAGCAAATGCGCAAGCCTCCAAAACCTGCGGTGCAGGCAGTCATTTGAGATAGCTTTTAAAAATATTTTGATAGATTTGTGAAATTCAAATGATATTCTCATCATGTGTATACTTATTGTACAATAAACGTCTTTGCCGATCAGCTTGTTCATCCACAACAGTGACTGAGTTTCATTTTAGTACAATCTCTTGTGCATAGTTTAGATAGATTCCCTTTAACAGAGTAATTTTAAACTTCAGATTGAGATAGCCATTGAAGACGTGTTATTATAGTAGCATGCACTTATTCTGATCAATGAGTCCCTAATAGTTATCACGTGATGTAACTGTCCACGTCATCGAACATCTAATTGAACGTTGTCAGCGCCAACTTCATTTTCTTATTACTCATACAAAATATGTAGTTGATTACGGCATTAAAATGGTGCGGCTTACTTTACATCGAACAGCATGTTAGATCAATTAAAACATGCCAATAAAAAGAATTTAAAAATATCAACCATAATTATTCAACTTCCCGGTGTATTTTTTAATATTCTTAATATTTTGGAAGGATTTATTTACAAATTTAAAAAAAAATTAATGAAATAAAATAAGAAAGAAAAGATTCATCGCGACATTGCCGAAAAATATGAAAAAATATACATAATCTGAACTCCTTACCTTTTAACTATGGAAGAAAATTAAATATTTGTAGAAACAATGAAAACGGTTGAAATTTTATTTCAAAAACGAAAGTATTGTTGCAAATAATGTGCAAAAAATATTTCTAAAGTCTTGTCGGAATTCAAGAAACCGCTTCATGGCAACTAAATTGGTATCAGTCAGAAGATAAATTTTTGAATTTTAAGACGGTGTAAAAACCATTTTTGTGATACGATATTTTCAGAAATTTTTAAGGTGAAACGTCAAAACTTTAACTAATCTTTAATTCTTTAAAAGTGAAAATTTTAAAAAAATCAACCGCACATTCCCACCATCTAAAATATATTTGTACCAAAATTTAGTAGCTCTAGGTCCAGTGGTCTGCCCTTTAGAGCACCAACACACACACACATTCATTTTTATTATTAGTAGAGATAATAAACAAAGGCAGCAATACAGAATCAAAATACGAAACAAAACAAGATAACTCAACAATAGAACGAAAGACGACAGGGCAATACAGAACGAATATTTACATTACATTATAAACCGTGTTACGCAAATTTTTTCTACCAATCCTCAATTAAATGTATTTTTATCAACATAATGGATACTTTTAGTCAGACAATGGTAATTCAAACTAACTGCCGAAAGATTTCCATCGAAGGAATTTTAATGATCAAAATTTCTTTATTTATACCATTTTCCTCCCTCTGTTACAATGTAACATTCGGAATTTTTAATTGGAACATTTTATGATGTAACAATCGGAATTTTCTTTGGAATGCGCAAAACCTTTCGAAACGACTGCATCTTCATTCTTAACTAAAATGAGGATACTGGTAACTCCAGACGATTTTTTTAAAAAGTTGCTTCTTGAAAATTTATGAATTATGCAAAAAATATTTTTAAAAAATGATAAAAATGATTCTTATATCCAAAAGTTATTAATAAAATTTATAGAGAACGAAGTAGAATTCGGTTTCAAACGTGTATAACTATCCAGTGGAACATATTGTTTTAGGAACAGCATTTTAACTTTACGTAGCTTCTCAAAAAGTTATTAATTGCAACACAAAGGTTTTAAAGAGAGGTAGAAAAGATTTTCATACAAAAGCTATTAATAACTTTTATACAGAACAATATAGAATTTAATTGCAAACGATTATAAACACTCAGTAATACTTACTACCAATTTTGCATTAGAAATGTTTTTAACCAAGAATACCACCGTTAAAAATATTGTGAAGATATTTACCATCAACTCAATTTTAAGGCTCATTTTTTATATTTATCTTCTCTTCTATAGTCTATTTTCCTTCTCTTATGAAATATATCAGTTTCCACTTATTTTCCAGAAAGAATAAAAAGAAAAAAATCTCCGCCGTAATAAATCAGAAATCGAAATCTAAAATAGTGGAGAAATATGATTCGGAAATAGAACTTATCTTTACGTAATTCGACAATTTGTGAGAAGTCACGGCTGTTTTATGTTATTATTATGGCTATTATTTCACACGAGCGGACGGACAGACATTGAGACTAACGGTAGGGCGCCGTGTGACGCCGGCGCCGTGCACAATTAGATGGGGAGGCCCAAGAGACCGACCTGTCCCCAAAAAGTAAAAAGGAAGAGCAGAAAAAAGCCGCAGTAGCCATGGCAACCGCTAGCAGCCGCCATCTTGTTTCATCACCAATAATCGTGGAACTACTGGAGATGCAGCCGCCACTGTTACCATGGTAACCAACATCTCCTCACACCGCCATTTTCCAAATTCATTCCTCTAACGATAAATGGAGGTGAATCGAATTTCAGAATTCTCGTAGAAGAGATCCAGGAAAGAAAAGAAAACTGAAATTCGTAAAATAAAATTCGAGATAAATTTTGTCTGGAAAAATGGCAGACAAGAATGGCATTCATTTAAAAATGTTCCGACGAAATTTCTTGGAAAAAAGATCGTTTGTTTTCAAAGCTGTATTATAAGGTGTTAGTACTTTTTAACTTGAAATTCACTATTAAATGCAAACTTTTTTTCCCCATATTTTAGGCCTCTAAGTACCCGAGTAAGAAATTCTTAAATTTTAAAATGCTCTAAATATAGTTTTAAAAAATATAAATATTCTCATTTTTTCGATACAGCGTTTTAAAACCTTTTAGATTCAAGATAACACATAAGGGAATTGTTTTATATAAATGATTCTTTTGTGTCCCAAGCAAATTAATGAAAATTAAAGCAAGCTAGAAAAATTGTAGACTCAATTTTTTTATTTATTAATTTAATTATTGTATTTATTAATTGCATTATTTTTTTATTATTATCTTATTTTTTATTTATTTAATTTTTATTTTATTCTTTTTAATATTGTCTAAATATCACTTCATTATTTGCTTAACAAGGTATTTTTTTTATTCTTTTTTAACCAGACGTAGGTGAACTATTCATTTCTAAAACAAACATAAATATACTTGGAGAAATTTTCAGTTTTTTAAAAATGAGCTTAACATCAATATTATCTTCACCGTTTTTCCTAAATATTTTATTGAAAGAAAAATTCTGATTCAAAAGTCCATTTAGAAAGTATTAATCTTAAATTAATAAAAATAATAAAAAATTCAAAGATAAAATTTCAATGAGAAATTACAGAAAATTAAGCTATTTTGTTATGGTAAATTGGATTACTTATCGCATATTTCAAAAATAAAACAAAATTTTATTTCCATCAACCTATTACAATCAAACATTGATTGAGTGTCCGAAAAATTTTATTAATGCAAAAAATTCTGAAAACTTTTACTGCTCCAATAAACTTTAATTTCGTGTTTTTGATTTATATTTAATTTTATTTATTTAATATCTAAGATTATTTTCACTACTACTATTTTCCTAAACAAATTATCTGTCCGTTTCCAGGCATTTTTAAAAAAATTTCAACTGTCTTATCATCACAACAATATTAACAGGTACAACTGTTAAAAGTTTTTTCATTAAATTTTAAAAATTTCGCGCTATATCCCCATCATTATAATTCCGATATGCTCACATAATTAAATCGCATCCTGCATGCATCATCCCTATATCATTATTATAATCATTCGTCATTGGCCCACCTATATTTCATGTTAATACCTGAATCCACATAAGGGAACTATGTATCCAGTTAAACACCTATTGTCTGACTGATAATCATATATCCCATCATCTTTAATCCTATATCATCATATCCTAATTATACCCAATCACAGTCGTTAATGATAAAGGTACTTTAGGTTTGATATTGTGTTTATTTTATTATGGTGCAGTTTTCAATTTGGTTATAGTTTGCTTTCGTTTTGTTTATTTTTTGTTGTTTGTGTTGCCGTGGCGAGATTAGGGGGGGGGGGGTTTTGCCCAGCCGACCCTGCTTACCCAAAGAGTGTAAAACATGTCACGAGTCGGCGGCGGGAAAAAGTTTTCAATACAAATATTAGCGTAATTCAATACAATATAAGTATACAATACAATACACAATATAATATAAGTATACTACAATATAATTATACAATACAATACATAATACAATATAAGTATACTACAATATAAGTATACAATACAAAACAATATAAGTGATATAATACAATGTAAGTTATATGATACAAAATACAAATGCCAATATAAATACAATAAAATACAAACAATAAACATGATAAATAATTAAAAACGTAAATAATAAATAAATACAAATATACATAATAAATAAATACAAATATACATAATAAATAAGCAAAAAATGAAGGTTAGGGGTGGATGGCTTTTCCAGCCTCCATCCACCTAGGCTGGTTTTACCATTAAGCGACCCTACTCGATTGCTTAGGAGCACTACAATAATGCGGCACTTGTCCATCAAGCGAAAATGTCACTTGTTCGTTAGACTTCCGCCCGTTATTGCAAATATTGAATTGCAACATATTTAACTAGAACTCATTTTACTATAACTGCATTTATATTGAACTATAAAGACCAAGCTGTGGGAATATATTTACTTAAATATAAATATTATTTAATGTATTTGCTTAAAAATATGGTGTGTTTTCATTTAATATTTCTTCTTAAAGATATGGTCTTATTTTTAAGTACATAATTCTGTTTCATGTGGATTTGTGAAATTGCTTACCTTTTTATAATTTTGATTTTTAATCTATATGAATGAAAGTGAAAATTCATAAATAATTTGTAAGCTGTAGAAATCCAAAATACTAAATAGATTTGTTTTCAAATTTTGTTCACAAATACTATGACACATTGGGAAGATTTTAGTAAAGGTTTCTTGACAATTAATTAAATAGCTAATTTTTTTATCAATTAAAAACTATGTTTAAATATAGAAAAGATTGTTTTTTCCTTTATTGCTATCATTCCCATTAAAAGAAAATACTATATATATTTTAAAACATTTTATTTATCTGACTCCGAGTTACCTACCATTCAAAATGTTGAATTAATTTTTGCATCAATCTGCAAAACTTAATAATTATTTATGAAAAAAATTAGCTTACAGTGAATTTTAAAAATCGTTTGACAGAGACTAATTTTTTGTGAAGCTGCGGGATTTAAAAATCGTTTGTTGCAACCAATATTCGCAACTCGAAAAAAAATGCAGACTTTAAGAGGATTTTATGAATTATAGTATTTTGTATAAAAGTTTTTTTACAATAAAAATATTTTATATATTTTTAAAAACATGCATATGTTATTTACGTACGCGTTGGCATTCCCGTCCAGTGCTAATATTAATTATACAGGGTGCAACAAATGAAGTGACTCATTTCAAAAATTAATAAAAAAAATAAAAATGTTGGAACTTCGGTTTTTTTTTTAAATAAGAGCGCATCACAAAAAGTTTTTTTCGGATAGGTAACGCGGCGTTAAGTCGTTCTAAATTTGTTACAACGAGAAAATTCCATATGCAATAGCTACAGATCAGCGGAAGTCGGTGCGTGTTTTCTGGTTTATTTTTTATTTTTTTTAGTTTTTCTTAAATATCACGAAAACTCTTCAGTTTTCACACTACATGTGAATTAACAAATTAAGGAGCGTAAAATTCCCTATAAATACATGTTTTTATTTTTCTTCCCGTTTTAATATTTTCTCAGAGAATGGCTCTAAACAAAGTTTTGATTTCCAGTAATTTACGACCCCCTAGACCACCGAAATGGCATGTTACTAATCTGAAAAAAAAACTTTTTGAGATGTGCTCTCATTTAAAGAAAAAACCGTAGTTGAAACTTTATTAGTTTTTTTTATTAATTTTTGAAATGTGTCCAACAATTCTCCGACACCCTGTACTTTTCCAAGAGATTGGAATATAACATTTTGTTTTACTTGGGTTTACTTGAGTCCCGTTGGCCGCTAAAGGATTTAACCTTCCGGCAGGCTCAGGCATGCAAGAATAGTGCATCATATTTCAAACCAGGCTTTAAATGTGAAGTGTAATCCATTTTGGTCAGGGAAAAGACAGTAGTTGGTTCTATCCTCTTTTATTCAATCATTAAAGATATTAGGTTATTTTTATAGGTAAAGGAATCATTTTTTACGTAGCTCCATGACCAGGATTACAAAGGTTACGCACGAGCGTCGGTCTGTTGTTGTCAGCTTACATGCTTGAATCAAAAAGGGCAGTTAACAACAGTTATAACGCCGAGAGCTTATATACGGCAAAAAGGGGATTTTCCCGGAAGACTCGCGACTCGAAATGGAAGTAGAAGTAATTAATAATGAGTTGTCGTTGAAAATGATTTCAGAAAGCTAAACTTAAAATATCACATATATAGTGTTGTTTTACAAAAGTAAATGCAACCTTTATTTATGTAATCTGTATTTATTAGCTCCATACTAAACAAAGTTTATATAAATAAAAACTGCACCTAAATTTATAAAAGAACATTATAAGTATGTAACACGATGCACAATAAAATGCATCTCCTGCTTGCGAGCGCCTGTTGGAGGGTTAAACGTCTTTTCAAAAGAAAAAAAATTATAAATAAAAAATAGAAATAGGAAGAAAAATACACGAAAATATATCCTTTCCCTTTACGGCAAATGTCAACAACACGGAGATCTTAACATTAAATAAAACAAAATATCTCTGGTCCGGTAATTAATTCTGACTTTGCCAGCTTCTCTCTTGAATGATTAATCGAAATTCAGCTAATCTCTACATTCCCCTAGATACCCACAGAAAAGCAAAATCTCGAAAAGGAGGTGTGATTAAAATTTCAACTTCTCCTTCATTTACAAATCATGTTATAAATAACGCTAATAAACGGTCTGAGATTTTACGATTTAGTGCGTTCATTATTCGAGTTGACTTACTTTTCTTGCTTCAGTTTAACTTAAGCTTTCGCATAACTCAAAAGCGGTAGAAACACGGCTTGTATAGTTTGCATGATAATTAAAATGTGCGAGCTCAACTCATTAATTATTGGACGTTTCAAATCGAACATTTTAGGTGTGTTTTGAGTAGATTTACGGTCCGGAATGTTTGGTGACTAATTTGTCAAATTAACGTGTCGTTTTATTTTTGGTGATCGATTTGTTAAATCAGCACAATCCGTTTTTGTGTGTGATGATTGATTTGTTGAATTAAGTTACCGTTTTATATTTGGAGATTGATTTGTTAAATTATCGCGCTTTGTTTTATGTTTCGTGATTGATTTGTAAAATTAGAGCTTCATGTTTTATTTGGTAATTGATTCGTTAATTTGATGTACTTTTTTATGTTTGACGATTGATTTGTTAAACTAGCGCACCGTTATATATTTGATGATTGATTTGTTAAATCAGCGCACCGTTAAGTGTTTGGTGATTGATTTGTTAAATTAAGGTATTGTTTGATGATTGATTTGTTAAATTGAGGTATTGTTTGATGATTGATTTGTTAAATTAAAGTGTTGTTTGATGATTGATTTGTTAAATTAAGGTATTGTTTGATGATTGATTTGTTAAATTAAGGTATTGTTTGATGATTGATTTGTTAAATTAAGGTATCACTTTATGTGCGGTAATTGATTTCTAAAATTAGCACACTGTTTTATACTTGGTGATTGATTTGTTAAATTAAGGTACCTTTTTATGTTAGGGGTTTGACTTGTTAACCCTTTGCGGCGCAGTGTGCCAGCTGATGGCACACCTAATTTCACTCGCTTCTCAACCGTTAAATTCGACTATAAATGGAAAATAATAGGTTTAGGATAGGGCTAATAGTACTCCTTTTAGAATCTATATAGCATCCTCAAGAAAATTCGTTTCGGAATAGGAATTATTAGAGATAAAGTTTGGGAAAATTCCTTAACTCAGAGATAAGAAATGATTTCAGTTCTGGACGTCTACAATTTTAGCAAATTAACTCGGAAATTTTCCTCCAATATTCTTGAAGTCTTAATTTATGATTTTCTGTAAGATTTAACAATACTTTTTGAGTGTATCAGGGTGTCTGTATCTAAGGGGGTTCTCATATGAGGGGGGTGACCCCAAAGGGGGACGACCCCCCTCGGAATGAAGTAAGTTCTAAAAAAAATTGTAGATTCTTTGTCTAGACAATAAACTAAACCCATTCATGATGTTTTTTTCATCATATTTCAAAAAATTTAATGCCTTGCGCCGCAAAGAGTTAAACTAGCACAAAACCTTGATTTTTGTCGATAAATTTATTAAATTAGTGCACCGTTTTATGCTTGGTTTGTTAAATCTGCACAACGTATCATTTTCAAGCAGTAAGAACCGTCTGTGAATCATTCAGCTGTATTCTAAGAACGTTCGTTTCGTTACAGCTGGGGCAGAGCTAGCTTGTAAAAGCTTCTGTAAACGCGGTTCGTGCGTTTAATGCTCTAGCACTAAATTCATTTTTAAATGATCCGATTAATTACTGTTTTCATAGCAGAATTCGTAAAACTGATACCATTTATTACTTGCGTGGAATCATGAAAAATTGTTTTAAATTTATTTTCAGATTCCTTAATACTTGTAATAATGAATTATAAACAAAAAAATAGAAAATATTTAAAATAAAAATTCCAATTTTATTACACTAATGAAAGTGTGTTTTAAAAAACTGTTTTCTGCTAAATTTATTCTTATTTTACTTAATGTGCTTCGAAACACTGTGCTTTTATTTTGAATCCCGGCTTACATTGTTTGAATCTATATGAAGAATTCTACCTGCTGAGCAATAGATTCCCTCCTATTTCAGATCTATGAAAGAGGATGTGAGCATTACATTTTTCATCCTTCATTCGTACTTGACAGGGACGAAAACCCATTCCATAAATCTTCAAAAG